>JAFMSR010000014.1:38626062-38682724 GCA_022818135.1 Saxidomus purpurata
GAAAATGCCTGTTACTGGCTACGACTTACGTTTAATGTATGACAAATCACGCGCCTGATATGTATGATAAAATTGTCTAGAAGAAATCGCCTTTTACCGGATGTCGGGCCCGATTCAAGCTTTGAAGACGTGTGTAGTATCTTGAAATAATACTGTCAACACCAAAATAGAGTATTACTGGCTACTGCTTAAGTTTAACGTGTCATTAACATATGCATATGTTTGATTGATGACCAAAATTTGATTTTAACCAGATGCCGAATCTTTTACATGCAAAGATTACTCATAATAAATAAAATTACGTCTTTTACCGGGTATCGGTCCTGCTTGAACCAGTTTGAATCTACATATTTATTAGATAGGGTCAGGCCCGGCCCAAATTTGGGAAACAAATACATATAAAACTTGATTTTAATTTGGTTTTTTATTAATTTCAATAAAATGCCATTCCTTGCATAACAATCATACTCTGTAAAAGATTTGAACTTTAACGAAGAATATTATAGATCTAAAGGTCAGATGATCCTATCGCAGTCCGGATCAGGGATTGGCTAAAAAAGTACAGGGAAAACCGTAAGATTAAATGAGGCATTAGCTGATTGGTAGAAAAGGTTGTGTTTACAAATGAAAAATACTCATTTGAAAAATAAAAAGCAATGTCTTCTGCACGCGAATGAATATTTTAGGACTGGTTATCATAATAAATAACACTGAAATCGCCATATGAATAGAAGGTGTACACATGCGGTTTAGACCCCTAAATCTCACCTGACTGAGTGGGGTGGTTGTCTCCCTTGCCAAATTGTAAAAAACTGGGTTGGTCATGCCCATATAAAAACAGCATTTTCTGGTGTCTGAGAGACTATTCTGTTCGAAATAAGCAATTTCATTGGTCAACACTCTGTAGGTGGGTATGATACAGGGTCACCTTTTGACTAGATTTATAATGTAAGTCAATGGGAAAAACAATAGGAGTATCTGACCTAAAGAGCATTACAGGTTAATTTATAACTATTTAGCCTACTCTATACCCTACATTTAGTGGTATTTTGCCTGCCGCTAAAATAAATATTAATATTTAAGGACCGCCCATTTTCACCTGATACCGGATGTCTTCAGCTGTAACCACGGATAATTCATAAATAATATCCTCGTTCTTCCAATAGTCGCGGACGTATGACTTTGGTGTTGTTGTTTTTTTAAATCACACTCATAAAATCAAAACATCATGTAACATAAAAAGAGTATTCATTTTTCCTTTAAATAAATTCAAATTATTCAACAAATTCCAAAAGGAACAATTTAAAACATATGTTTTCCTACTCGTCTGCTATTTAACAGCCGCCATTTTGGAATTTACCTTAAAACGAGAGTAAATGTATTACGTCATCAAGTGAAGGTCAAGGATAGAAAATTTGAATTTCTCCTGTATTTTTTATAAATATTTTCATGATAACATAAAAAAACAGAAGTAACATTTTGAAATTAAAGATCACTAAAAATGTCAACAAATTTTGTTGGTCTTTTTTCTCCAGTTTACCCCACCCACCATTGAAAGAGAACAAAAATAATTATTTCCCTTGAGAACTCTCGCACCCAACCGGAAACAGTTCTCTTTCAAGGGTCAGAAGATGTTTTAAAATGAAATTTGTACCAGGAACCGTCTATAACCACAATGTATCGGCAAAACGCAACGGCTCCAATTTAACGATGCTGCTCCAACTAGCGTAACGAAAAGGCTCCAATAAAACATGGCCGATTTCGTAAACAAAACACACACGAGTATAACAGATTCGTGTATTTTTTATAGTTATTCGCAAATTCTGATAAAATGAATACTCTTACGGAATGCCCACACCTGTCCTGCATGACCGTACCTTGTCGGCTGTTTCAGACATCCGTGCGTGCGAAAGTAATGCAAGTTGAATGCAGAGGATTCAACGGTAAACAGTGCGAAAACACACCAAAACACATGGATTTTGCACAAAATTAGCGAAGTTAAGGTGTTTAGGATAACACAAATGCACTGGCATGTTACCTTTAGTCAAATCTCGCAAGATTATGCTCGTAGTTTACCGATCTGGTATGTCTATAGTCAAATATCTACCTTTTCAACAATAGTCTGAATCGTTGTATTGCTGAAAATGTAGATTTTTGCCTATAGACATACCAGATCGGTAAACTACGAGTATAATCTTACGAGATTTGACCAAAAGTTACATGCCAGTGAATTTGTTTTATCCTAAACACCTTAACTTCGCTAATTTTGTGCAAAATCCATGTGTTTTGGTGTGTTTTCGCACTGTTTACCGTTGAATCCTCTGCATTCAACTTGCATTACTTTCACACGCACGGATGTCTGAAAAAACCGACAAGGTACGGTCATGCAGGACAGGTGTGTGCATTCCGTAAGAGTATTCATTTCATCAGAATTTGCGAATAACTATAAAAAATACACGAATCTGTTATACTCGTGTGTGTTTTGTTTACGAAATCGGCCATGTTTTATTGGAGCCTTTTCGTTACGCTAGTTGGAGCAGCATCGTTAAATTTGAGCCGTTGCGTTTTGTCGATACAATATGTGATAACATAGTATTCCTGTTTGTACCTAGCAAATAATAAGTTTCCTTCAAAACTGATAAAAATTGAATAGGAAATGTGGTTTTATATCAAAAGTGATTGCCACTGCCAATACGATCCTTTCAAATAAACTAGTTAGCAGTGCATTCTGAATTTCGGCGGGAAACCCCCATTGATAAGATGTCAACAAAGCACAAATATTAGCGAAACTTCTAGAAATACATCTTTGTGGCTCAAATGAGGGGTCTGAAGTGAACCAACAAAAAGTAATAAGGAAAAAAACATTGGTTTTTACATGTTTTGCATAAACTCAACATCAGCAGCTTAATATCACATTGAATTTGGAAAAAAGACTGTTTTCACGCAAGATCTCAGCTGGAATACACACATCTCAAGAATAACAACAAATGCAAACAGAACACTAGGCTTTCTCAAACGTAACATTAAAACAAAACATGAAAATATTAAATCACTCTCTTACAAAACATTAGTCAGACCACAATTAGAGTATGCATCATCTGTATGGTCACCACACACCCAGGTTAATATTCACAAGCTGGAGATGGTCCAGCGACGCACAATCAGATGGGTAAAAAATGATTATTCCAGAGATACCAGTGTGACAGACCTGCAGAACACCCTTGGATGGAGCACCCTTGAGAACAGGCGTCAAGCCTCCAAATTGGTTATGTTTTATAAAATATACTACAATCTTGTAGCAATCTCCCTGCCCAGTTACCTAGAAGTCCCAAACAGGTTAACAAGACATATGCACCCCCTTAGTCTCCGCCAAACCCATGCAAATTCGGACTTCTTTAAGTACTCTTTTTTGCCCCATACCACAGTCCTGTGGAATAGATTACCCGCACATATTGCGATCCTGCCTGATCTTGAATCATTCAAGCAGGCAGTGGCCCAAATCAATTATTAGTCATACAACAGTTGTTTTTAACCCTTTTACTCTTTTACTATTTTAACAGTTTTAACCGTCTTGTTTCTCTTGACTGTAGGAGCTATCTTGCAGTAGTTTTATCTTTTATTAACACCCGGCGTGCACCCTGCCCATAATACTCGTGAGAGGTGTGAGGCAGTATAACAAGATAGATAGATAGATAGGGTATCAGACGCCTAAATACATTTCCATAGACTTACATTATACACCGTTTCAATTATTCGGTAATTTGAATTATCTGCCCTTTGATGACGTCATGCGGGGATGCGCCTTTAAAACGAGATAATGGCGCAAGCGTGATTGTTGACCACTGCATATATTATTTCATCGAAGGAACGCTAAATCTAGGTATTTTTGTAGCTTTTACAGCTTGAAATTGTATACATATACTGTTTAGAGATAACTTAAATGAAATCATAGTGGAATAATCAAATATTTGCGCGATTTAACCGGAAATTAACAGGGCACCGCACAGTTTGGAGTTTAACACTCGACCATCAATTGATATATTTTGCTACATACATGTACATTATTCAAACAATTATTTTACTATTCTAAGGCAAAGACATTTTTCTCTCTTTTGTTCAGATCATTGAAGGTTCCCAATTGTCAAACCAAATTTCCTACGTGTAGGTGTTTGTTTGTTTGTAATCGTGCTTATTGGGTCCACCATCCTCCAAAGAGGCTATAATCGGTGCGACCCGTACGTGTAGGTGGCAACTGTGCAGCCTCTTTAAATATTCTGTTTTTGTTTGATAATATTTAGAGTTCCCAAACTGGGAACAGTCATCCACGGCGTTGGGATCTCGGACACAAAATATTTAGTTAAGAAAACAAGTACTATGTATTTTATATTTATAATTAATTTGTTTCATATTTTCATTCTGGGAAAGGCCGTTTGCTAAGTTGAAACAAGGTCTTTAAAATACTATTTGAAAGACCTTGGTTGAAAGAACTTGTGGCCCGACACACTGCATTTTGTTTCGTTGTGTATATATGTCATTGTATTAATTAATTAACATATGTGTTTGTCAAAAAATAAAAAATGATTAAACTAAACTTATAATCTGTTTCTCTCGATTTGTAAAATGAGACAGATCTAGTAATATCAAGGCGTGACCGTAGCGCTTCTTAGATTTCATAGATTTCATCTCAGTTAACACTAGTTTCACACTCAACCAAAAAATCACATGAAATCACATATCTATAACTGGTCACCAAATTGTCACTAATTGGTTAGCTGTTTATGCGATCACTGGACCTTTAATAGGGGTTTTATGGCACTCTGTGTATTGTACATGATTATGCCCAAGAGCATTTCGTGGCCACCTGATGTTTTATGACATGTACACTGCAGTAGGGCACCAATTAATTGTAACACGCATCTTATTAAAATTGACAATGTTATTATCACTAATAGTTCACGTTTTAACACTAAAACAGTTTGCTGTATGATGCAACTTTCAAGTTAAAAGTATTTATGTTGCACATTTATGTTGTACCTTTCATTTTAGTTTTCATTTCATAACCTTACATTGTTGAAAAGATATATTAATAAATTGCATGGAAATGAAAAAAGATGGTGTTTACAAAAATTAATATTTCTAATTATGTCATTGATTGTTAAAACAATAGGTCTTAGTAACATAATTAGTCCAGACATATGGCAACTTTTTACGGTAAACAGACATTATCCCCTTAGCAGGAACCGTCTATATAGAGTATTCCTGCCCCATAGCTCATACTTTTTTAAAAATGTTTCTTGACAATAATTCTCACTAAACCATGCATTAATTACTTTAATTCATGTAAATCACGTTATTCATTTTTGTTTATTTCAAAGCAGAACAATTACAGCATCCGTAAACTTTATTCTAAAATACACCAGTTTTTTCTAAAATATTTCTAAATAATCGCCCACTTTTTTTCACAGTTAACATATCTATATATATTATGATTATGATAATTACGTAGAAATGATGTATAAAATGACAAAATCATTACCAATTACGCCTTAAAAACATGTTTAACCTGATTGATGTTTACGAACTATTACGAAGTAAGTGTCAGCGATGGTTTCATTTGTGCAATTTATCATCGTATGACGTCACAGCCGGTAAGGGACGCAACTCTTGGTCGGTAGATTATCGATTAATTGAAAGGGTGTATAAGGGTTTCTTCCGGTGTGACTACCCATAATCTCACAGACTGCTGCAATGAACTTTATTTTGTAGAATCATCCTAGTCCCACATAAAAATAACAAAATTTATACATGTGATCCAATACTTTATGCCAGTAATTTGGAGCTCAATGACACCACCCCCAATTATGTGGCAGTTTTAGTGGTCACCGACCAAATATGTCAGTATTTTCAAATACCAAATATTTTGATTATAATTTATATCCAGATTTTTCTCTTCATATTTCATTTGTGATCTATCATGCAGCGATTATTTCAAACTAATTTTTCTTGTATGCATCCACTTAGTTTCAGCCAATCAGCAATCAAACACATAGTGTAGGTCCGCATGTCCCTAGACAAAATAACCTGCTTCCGCTTTTCACCGATTTAGGGGTCTCATACCTAAGGATTATTGTTTGTAAACAATTGTCAAAGGTCAGACATGTGCACTCTTAATTCTCGCGAGAAAGAATGAGAACAACAAATCATCCTCGAAATTCGGACAGTCTCGACTTTAGGACAGTGGAGGATATTTCATTTACGTGTAACCTATACTTTTCCCGTATAACTATTAAGTAGAATAAACGGAAATTTTGTTTTCTGATTTCCGTTTGACGTCGACTACATGGCTAAAATTCTCTACTGTCATATCTAATTTTGGTTTCGTTGAAATGGATATTTATGGTTCAGTAAGTGTTTTTCTTAAACTGTTAGTGACAGTTACGGAAGTTCCGTATCTCTAGCAAAACCCTACGAGGAAAGGCTAGAGTTACGGAAGTTTATAAAGGCATATGTATGTTGCTTTAAATATGCATGATAATGTATTGTAAACTTAAATATTTCACCTGTAATAGTGAATAAACCGATCTGTCGGCAAATGCAGCGACTTCATAGCCGCCAGTTTGGTAATACATACATATCGAAAATATCGTTGTTATCTTCGTCTTTACTTGAGTGTTCCATTGCAGTTGGACAACTATATCACACGTTGTGCAAAAAAACAAAAATAATATCAAACAGGGAATGCCACGTACCAAAAACGCAGCCTCCCCAAAACGAACCCCACCGAGGGTTTAGAACGAATAACAATCCCTGAAGGATGAAAATATAAAAGCATGATAGATGAAAGCATGAAATGTGTTGTTTTTGTATTTAATTGTCTGACTACATTTAAGCCACGCTACGAGAAGGCGCTCAAATCGTGACAAAAAGGAAAGATCGAAAGTGCTGCTGTTAAATTTAAAAATTAATCTTAATATTTTTTTTGGGTTTACGTTTTTCGTACTCTTAGAATTCTAATATTCTTCTTTTCTTTATCTTACTATCGATATTGTTTAATAACATTCTTTGTAAACAGAACACGTAAATATGTGCAAGAATATACAACATGACAAAGATAGTTCCGATATATTATAACCAAAATGGCGCCTGTGAAATTGTCGTACATACAACAGATCAGTTTATTCACGAATAATGGTAAAATATTAAAGTTTACAATACATTATCATGCATATATTAAAGCAATATACATACCTTTATAAACTTCCGTAACTCTAGCCTTTCCTCTTAGGGTTTGCTAGAGATACGGAACTTCCGTAACTCTAGACTCGGGGGCTAGAGTTACGGTACCGTAACTCTAGCCACAGCCTTAAGAATTTGTGTCATAGATCTACCACAAAGAAAATGGAACATTTTTTTTATATTGTTAAGCCAGTGATATAGTCCACATAGCCTCGGATACCGTCGTACTGGTTGATAATATAACAAGAATTACAGACATTTCGGTCCCGATGTTTCGGGCCCATAGCGGTTTCGGCCACTTGACATTTCGGCCTCAGCTAATGGCATATATCCTCGAAGGACCAGTTTCAGTGACCCTAAGAATACTTCTGTTGGGGAAGACCTATTATCTTTATGAATTACTATTGTGTTATTAGTCCTTAACATGTGTGATGTCAGATATGGCCCAAAATGTGCATTTGCCCTATCTATGTGATGTATAAAAAAGTGGAAAATACTCCCAACAAAATTATATTGTGCTGTTTATCATATTATATTGTGCTGTTTTGCACTAGAGTGGGGGAACCTATGCTGGAGGTATTTTGAATGTATATCAGCAGTTCAGAAAGCAGGAAATCCTAACCATTTTGATTTGCCTCAGCAAAAACATAATGTTATCCCTGCTAAATCGAAACAAGAAGTTGATGTGCTTCATCACTTAACTATTTGGTTTTGGGAGCTATTGACACGACACATGTCAAAACTTGAAATTTCATTTCGAAGGGAACCAATGCTGGCGGTATGTGATATTTGACAACCAACAGGTGGGAAACAGTTTTTAGAGCCTAAATATTAACTAACAAGATATAACAGTTTCCATAGAATATACATTTTTATACAAAAGAAATAAGTTTTATCAAAAATGCTAACTTTAATTGAGTGATTTTGATGTCTATATTTAAGAAATTTTCTAGCGAAATGGATCAAGTACAATTGTATCGGCTGCTGTGACGTCACAGAGCTGCACATGCGGCTATCACTATGTTTGCTGTAAAAGCATTTCATCGACTGTCAGTGCTGAATGTACCCTGAAAATTTTTCTTCACCTGTTTTTCTGTAAATAGCCGTTTTTTCGGAGATACCACCAGCATAGGGATACCGCCAGCATAGGTTCCACCACTCTACATATACTCAGCCGGCCCTATTTCAGTGACCCCTACTTCATTTGTAAACTAGTGACAATAGCCGGTAATTTGCATTTGCTTGAAGTTTACTATCACAAACTGAACAAAAAATAATTAATAACCAGCGAGAGACTTGTTTATATTGAGATACAGAGCACATGATGGTTACACTGTATTATAAATACTATGAAGCACAAGGGGTGGGGTTCAAAGAGTGGGCAAAAATGATATTTTTTTACATAAAAATGAAATGATATTTAGTTGTCATATGCAATAAGAGTCTGTTTACCATATCTCATTTAAATATGAAGACATTTGCAAACTTATTTCAATAAAATCAGATCTGAAAGTTAGTCAACACTCCTCAGACCAGCCATTTTTCCATTTAAAAAACTATAAACAGATCATATGCTTTGAACATAACTTTTATCAAGAAGTTCTTACAGGTCAGCTATATCTCCATACAAGCAGGAAGAAAACAATACAAAAGAAAATTAGTTGAAATATTTCAACTTGAAAGTTCACATAGTTCTCATAGTATGAGGCAGAATATATTACACATATATAAGCATATAGCTTGTTAGGCCTATGTTAGTGTTTTCCCTGTTGATAATGATCTTATGAAGATCAAAATTAGCTATTAATTTTTCTAAAATTAAAGTGCTAGTAATTTAGCACAAAAATAATAGTATGAGCTACTGTTCAAGGTATAATAGTAGATTAATTACTATCATTAAGTTGGGTGTTAAACATTTGACAATGGTAACAGTACTGTGTGTACTGTTGAAAGATAATATGACTAATTATCATCAGAATGGACAATTTAAAACATATATTTACAAGTTGCTATGAACTGTCTTATCTGTCTTATTAGCACAAAAATAACAGTATGAGCTACTGTTCAAGGTATAATAGTAAATTAATTACTATCATTAAATTGAGTGCTAAACATTTAGCAGTGGTCACAGTACTGTGATAATATGACTAATTATTATCAGAATGGACAGATTAAAAACATATTATTTACAAGTTGCTATGAACTGTCTTATTTGTAACATAGGGGTTCAAATTTCGATTCTTGGACCCAGTGTTTATTAAGTCTACGCTTGAAGGCATTTATTGAGGGCACAGAAACCACCTGTTCTGGAATTTTGTTCCAGGTGTTAACCACTCTTTGACTGAAAAAGGAACTTTTAAGTTCAGTGTTTGATCTTTTTTTGTGGATCTGACGGGAATTGGCCCTTCTGAGTGAGTTAGACAATCCTGGATTATCTCTCTGAGGAAAATAACTGCCCCCACTAACAATGTCCTTTCCTTCAAGTATCTTATAGACTTGGATCATGTCTGCACGTTCACGTCTGTATTCTAGACTTGGTATTCCCAGTGTTTTTATTCTCTCTGAGTATGGCAAGTGATTTAACCCCTGGACCATTCTTGAGGCTCTTCGCTGGACATTTTCTAGGTCTATTTGGTCCTTTTTTAGCCTTGGTGACCAGAAAGAGTAAAAAAGTAATAAGAAAAAGGCCTCAAAAGTGGGGTTACCCTGGAAATATCAACCAAATGATTAAACTGTCTCTGTCAGCACATTTTCTTCCAATCTGAAGAAAGCTTAAATGGTATAGTTCACAACCCAGGTATAAATAGTTATCCAAAATATTGCAATTAAAAATGAAAGTATGCAGTATACTTTCAAAGGGTCGCTGAAACAGGGCCGTCACTGAAACAGGGCCACCTACGATAATGTTATTTTAAACCTGTAAAAAGATAAGGCTGAAATTATTTTAATTGTTAACAGAATAATATCAGAACAGAAGTAGTATATACTTTAATATAATTATTCTATTATAAAATAGAAGGCAGTGTCTAGAGAACCGGAACCGGTTCCCTAGACAGCGACCTTAGCAAACTGGAATCGGTTCTCTAGCCTATATCTGTCTATACACTAGCGAACCGGAATTGTTTTCCTGCATATATTACAGGTAATTGAGATAAGAAAATAGATGATTTAATAATTATAAAGTGAAAACTTTCATTTAAACGAGAATAAAATGTGGGATTATCAGTTTATTTGCATTTGTTTTCAATGTGTCGATTGCCGAATTGATCTCCTTCACCTTCCGCACTTCCGGCTTTAATATGATGCAGACGAATAAATAAGCTAGTTGTTATCGGCACACCGTGCGGGCATCGATACAGCTATAATGTAATTAGTTTATTTATACTTAAATGGTATTGATTATTATTGTTATAACTAGCACTACAGAAGTTGTTACTGAACATGTCGAACAACTGTATAACAACTATAAACTATTAATTCCGGTTCGCTAAGGTCGCTGTCTAGGGAACCGGTTCCGGTTCTCTAGACACTTCCAAAATAGAATGTCAACAAAGGAAAACAGATCATGAAAAAAAAACAGAAAAAAAAGAACAGAAACACCCAAAACAATGATACACACAACAAAACAAAAGGTTACTACTGTATACAAGAGAACAGAAACGCACAAAACAAAGATAAAGTTTATTAAACACAACAAAAGAATAACACACACATAGAAAGAGTCTCTGTCGTTAATGCTGTATTATTGTCTCACATCCTGGAAATCACCTTCACTGTCAGTTACACTGTTTTGAAAACATTTCTGATTTCCTTTAAAAAGTCTTCACAAACAATCTCATGTTCATCATTCTTTCCCTATAACTGTTCAATTTTTCCATTTTTTTGCATCCATCGCTACATACTAAATTTACTTTTCTGTGCCTCAACAAAATGCTCTCTGACACAAGCTGTGTAGTTCGTACTACCACCTTTGATTCTTGCAGCAACAAACCCCAATAAAACATACAACTGCAATGAACCACAACCAGTTGTGCGACTCTTTTTTGAGTGCAATTCCAGTTTCAATTTTATATAAATGAACACAAGATATTTAAAAGTTGTAAAAACTTTCATAGGTGAATTGTAAAGATAAAATTTAGAAAGTAAATTAAAGTTACTATATATACATGCATTTAAGTATTTTCTAGAGTATTACGCTGGTACTGTCATAAGCTAGACACATGGCAATTCAATAGAAAAAATGTGTTCTACTGAAAACATTATTGACAATTAAAGTGGTTCTGACACACAAGTGTGAATTTGTCATGACACATGTGAACAAACAGCTTAATTTAATCAATTAACTATAACATATACCGTCAATGTTATAAATATAGTGCAGTATTTTTAGCTCACCTGGCTATGCCAGGGTGAGCTTTTCTGATTGATGATTGTCCGTTCTGTCAACATTTTGATTCAAATGACATCTCCTCTGAAACCTCTAGGCCAATGTTGATAAAACTATGCAGGAATGTTCCTTGCATGAAGCTCTACCAAAATTGTTCAAAGAAGTCCATTCCATGCAGAACTCTGGTTGCTATGGCAACAAATTGGAAAAACTTTTAAAATCTTCTTCTCTGAAACCACAAGGCCTAGAGGTTAGATATTTGGCATGGTAGCATTGTCTAGTGGACCTCTACCAAGAATGTTCAAATAGTGACCCTCGGATCAAAATTGACCCCGTGCGGGTGGGCACTTAGTTTTTGCATGAGAGCTAAGATATTTGGCATGTAGCATTGTCTAGTGGACCTCTACCAAGATTGTTCAAATTATGACCCCCGGGTCAAAATTGACCCCGCACCGGGGGTCACTTAGTTTTGCATAGGAATATATAGCAAAAACTTTAAAAATCTTCTTCTCTGAAACCACAATACCTAGAGCTAAGATATTTGGCATGTAGCAATGGCTAGTGGACGTCTACCAATATTGTTCAAATTATGACCCTCGGATCAAAATTGACCCCGCACGGGGGGTCACTTAGTTTTACATAGGCTTATATAGTAAAAACTTCAAAAATCTTCTTCTTTGAAACCACAAGGCCTAGAGCTTAGATATTTGGCATGTAGCATTGGCTAGTGGACCTCTACCAATATTGTTCAAATTATGACCCCCGGGTCAAAATTGACCTTGCCCGGGGGGTCACTTAGTTTAACATAGGCTTATATAGTAAAAACTTCAAAAATTTTTTCTTTGAAACCACAAGGCCTAGAGCTTAGATATTTGGCATGTAGCATTGGCGAGTGGACCTCTACCAATATTGTTCAAATTATGACCCCCGGGTCAAAATTGACCCCGCACTGGGGGTCACTTAGTTTTACATAGGCTTATATAGGGAAAACTTTAAAAATCTTTTTCTCTGAAACCACAAGGCCTAGAGCTTAGATATTTTGCATGTAGCATTGCCTAGTAGACATCTTCAAAGTTTGTTCAAATTATGCCCCTGGGGTCAAAATTGACCTTGCCCGGGGGGGGGATCATTTGCTTTACAAAGGCGTATATAGGAAAACTTATTTGGTACATAACATTATCTAGTGATCTTCCACCAGGCAAGTGGACTTGTACCAAGGTGAGCGATATAGGGCCATCTTGGCCCTCTTGTTTCAAATCATGCCTCTTGGGTAAAAATTGACCACATCCATTAGGCAATTGGACTGGTATTCAGGTGAGCGATATAGGGCCATCATGGCCCTCTTGTTTTGTTTTTCACCGCGATCTCGGTTTTTTTTTATTTCTTCAAAGAAAACAGTATTATAATTAGACTCAAAGAACAGATATAAATACCATGTTTTCATCTAGCGACTCACAGTATTTTACTACATATTTAAATTAAATTAATATAAAGTTATTGTGTTTATATAAAAAAAGATTTTAAAATAGAGTTGGTAGTAATATTAAATGCTGATATGACTTTTAAAAATTATCATGTACAACAGACTTTGCTTTTCATTCGTAAAACTACAATCATGTCAGGAAAGGCTTTGAAATGTGTTTAAAAGGCTTGCTTCCAGGCGCTCCGGGGGCCTAAGACTGATTTTTTGAGGAAAAAAAAACATGTTCAATGCATATAACAGGGCATTATTAGCATCCAAGGCTTAAAGAATTATGTGTGTATCTGGCCTTAATACAAGTTGTAATTCAGCTTATACAAGTATTCAGCACACTTCAAATGGTGTCTTTTTGACCTGTAAATTAAAAAAAAAAGCCAAGAGTGGGGACACCCCTGCTGGACCCTCCCCCTTGCATACCGCGTATATAATAATTGTGGCCAAAAAAAGGACCAGTAGAAACTCTGAGCAATAACATATTCGTCCCAGGTTGGATAGAAATCGAAGATATTTTTTTTTTTTGATACATGGAAAAATTTGTGTATTTTTAGCTCACCTGGCTATGCCAGGGTGAGCTTTTCTGATCGATGATTGTCCGTCGTCCGTCGTCCATCGTCCGTCAACATTTTGATTCAAATGACATCTCCTCTGAAACCTCTAGGCCAATGTTGATAAAAACTATGCAGGAATGTTCCTTGCATGAAGCTCTACCAAAATTGTTCAAATAATTCCATTCCATGCAGAACTCTGGTTGCTATGGCAACAAATTGGAAAAAACTTTAAAAATTTTCTTCTCTGAAACCACAAGGCCTAGAGCTTAGATATTTGGCATGTAGCATTGTCTAGTGGACCTCTACCAAGATTGTTCAAATTATGAGCCCCGGATCAAAATTGACCCCGCATGGGGGATCACTTAGTTTTACATAGGCTTATACAGGAAAACCTTTACAATTCTTCTTCTCTGAAACCACAAGGCCTAGAGCTTAGATATTTGGCATGTAGCATTGGGTAGTGGACCTCTACCAAGATTGATCAAATTATGACCCTCGGATCAAAATTGACCCTGCACTGGGGTCACTTAGTTTTACAAAGGCTTATATAGTAAAAACTTTAAAAATCTTCTTCTTTGAAACCACAAGGCCTAGAGCTTAGATATTTGGCATGTAGCATAGGCTAGTGGACCTCTACCAAGATTGTTCAAATTATGACCCCCGGGTCAAAATTGACCCCACACCGGGGGTCACTTAGTTTTACATAGGCTTATGTAGGGAAAACTTTAAAAAAAAATTTCTCTGAAACCACAAGGCCTAGAGCTTACATGTAGATATTTTGCATGTAGCATTGTCTAGTAGACCTCTTTAAAGTTTGTTCAAATTATGCCCCTGGGGTCAAAATTGACCTTGCCGGGGGGGATCATTTGTTTTACAAAGGCGTATATAGGAAAACTTATTTGGTATATAACATTATCTAGTGATCTTCCACCAGGCAAGTGGACTTGTACCAAGGTGAGCGATATAGGGCCATCTTGGCCCTCTTGTATTGTATACATCACCATTTATTTAATACGCAAAATAACAATGATTCATTAAATTAAGACCCTTAATTATTTCTACAAAATACCACCAATAATTCAATATTAAGATTTAATTATACCATAAAACAAAAAAAAATATTTACATCTCAACAATATAATATACTCTTATATGTATACTGGGGCCGAAATGGACATAAAGTGAGGCCGAAATGTCATGTGGCCCAAACGTCATCAAAATTTTCTTGAGGCCGAAAGGTACTGCCGCCAAAACGTCTGGATTCGAGAAAACAATGGCCCAAAATACATTTTAAAAAATAAACATAACAAATATAATATTTACCACTTAAAAATGAAGGACCCTTCTCTAAAATATGAAAATACTAATTGTCATTAAAATAGAGCAAGTACAATGTATTTCATGAACAACTGTGGAAAAATCAGACGCTGGTGTAGAGTGGGGGAACTAAATATGCTGCAGATATTTTGAATACATGTATATTAGCTGTTCAGAAAGCAGGAAAACCTATATCCATTTTAATTTACCTCTTCGAAAACATAATGTTATCCCTGTTAAATCGAAACAAGATGTTGTCAACAGTTGATGTGCATCATCACGTGACTATGTCATTTTGGGAGCTATTGACACGGTAGTCCAAATAATTGTACTCAACGGACGAATATTGTTATATATTTATACCCCCAAAACGAAGTTTAGGCGGGTATATAGGAGTCACCCGGTGGTTGGTTGGTCGGTCGGTCGGTCGTGCGGTCTGTTGCATTTTCCTTGTCCGGAGCATAACTTGAAAACTACTCATTGGAATTCAGTACAACTTCATACAATGGTCATGCACATTAAGAGAAAGTGCAGTGCACAAGAACCATAACTCCATCTTGAATAATTATAGAGTTATTGCCCTTTGTTACTTTTCCTTGTCCGGAGCATAACTTGAAAACTATTGGTTGGAATTCAATACAACTTCATACAATGGTCAAGCACATTGAGAGGAAGTGCAGTGCACAAGAACCATAACTCCATCTTGACTAATTACAGAGTTATTGCCCTTTGTTGCTTTTCCTTGTCCGGAGGTTAACTTGAAAACTACTGGTTGGAATTCAATACAATTTCATATAATGATGAAGCACAATGAGAGGAAGTGCATTGTACAAGAACCATAACTCTATCTAGAGTATTTACAGAGTTACTGCCCTTTGTTATTTTTTCTTTTCCGGAGCGTTACTTGAAAACTACTGGTTGGAATTCAATACAACCTCATACAATGGTCAAGTACATTGAGAGGAAGTGCAGTGCACAGGAACCATAACTCTATCTTGACTCATTACAGAGTTATTGCCCTTTGATACTTTTTCTTGTCCAGAGCATAATTCGAAAAGTACCTGTTGGAATTCAATACAACTTCATACAATGATGAAGCACAATGAGAGGAAGTGCAGTGCACAGGAACCATAACTCAATCTTGACTAATTACAGAGTTATTGCCCTTTGTTACTTTCCCTTGTCCGAAGCATTATTCGAAAACTTCTGGTTGGAATTCAATACAACTGCATACAATGGTCAAGCACAATGACAGGAAGTGCAGTGCGAAAGAACAATAACTCTATCTTGACTCTTTTCAGAGTTATTGCCCTTTGTTACTTTTACTTGTCTGGAGCATTATTCGAAAACTATTGGTTGGAATTCAATACAACTTCATACAATGGTCAAGCATATTGAGAGGAAGTGCAGTGTACAAGAACCATAACTCTATCTTGACAAATTACAAAGTTATTGCCAAGAACAATATCTCTTTTTAGTTTGTTTGCAAGGTATTCTGTTACTACGAACTTTCTCAGTTTATAAAGCAAGTCTTTTGGGGGTATTAATCACATTTAGTGATAGCTCTAGTTTTTGTTAGGCGCTATCCAGCCTTCGAGTACAAACCAGAAACCCCTCAAACTGTGTTCGAAATATTTTGTTCCTTGCCAATGTAGTGCCCAAGAAAATCTGTTGGGCCACAAAATTTGGCAAAAATTTAACAACATATCAATATGAAACTTACAAATGCCTAGAAAGGGTTGAATTTTCTGCTTCAGTTTCAGTTTATTGCCAGCAAATTGTCCATTCCAATTTTTTTTTCAACAGCCATGAACAAATTTTACTGATTTAACATGCTACTTTACATTATCTAGGGCATTTTTACCCCTCTTTGCCGTAGCCGGTATCCTGCTATACTTACCCAAGCTGCAGAACCTGTTTTTTTTCCCCAAAAAAGGCCTATTGTTTCCCCAAATTGAGAAAAAATCCCCAACAAAATACATGATGTTGTCACTGATCATTCCATCAGCGTATTTTAATCTTTTTAATCAATTTTTAAAAATAGATCGTTGTTTGTTCAGCATGACTTGTGTAGAAAAGAAAGGCAGAAAAATAAAATTATAAATTAAACATTGATAGAATATGTATTAATTATATTGAAGTGTTGTTTTTGCCATTCAATGTCGCCGAATGCATGTTGTCCATTTCCCCAAAGTTGTGAAAATGCTTTTTTTCCACACAAAAAGGGCTAGGGCGTCTTACAACCTAATTGGTGACCATGGTATATTACGTAATTGACACGTATTAAAAGTTGATACCTAGTTAATCATTGTCTGAAGACATCTCAAGCTGTCAGAATAATTGATGCTTGCATAATAGCCAATCATCGGCGCGGTACCGCCCTCGTGTGCGGAGGAAAGATTAAGCCAAAATTGTTGCCGACATTTATGTAATTGTCGGCAGCTCTCACAACCTTTGGCTATACTGACTGGAAATTGCAGTCAGGTAAATTTCTCCTACTTTTTGGCAACAAGATTTATCTTTCTAGGCATGACGGGAGACATGCCGGGGTCTCATCCCAATACTAAGCTAACATACATGCTCTTTGGGACGGACCTTGATAAAATTCTCATCAAATCAAAACTCTCACAGTCAGATCGTCTGAACATTGATTAACCCTTGACGTCCCAATATCAATGGTAATTATGACTAAAATCAAAGCAACAGAAATTGTCTTGATATAATGTTGTTAAGTTAAATAAATTTCTTTGCAAAATTCTCGGTCATTTTTCGCAGTAGAATGGAAGAACAATAGCTCAATACTTAATAATTAATGAAGCCCAAAATCAAAGTGCTGACTTAAAATTCGTGGACGGGAATGTTCTTGGTAAAAACCAAACTTATCAACTTTTGTTCAAGTAAGTTCAAGCATTTTATTCTATATCTATTTTATTTATCCAATTCTGAATGTTTATTTGCAATACATGACTGACAATGTATTACCATATTGGACGCATGTGCGTACAAAAAATCCTGTATTTTTAAGCAGGTTTTTTGAAAAAAAACCTACTTATTAGAATGGCGATGTCGGGCGGGAGGGCCGGTGGGCGGGCGGGCGGGCGTCAGACATTGGTTTCCGTTGGATAACTTTAGTTAGGAGTGACCAATTGCAATGAAACTTGGTGTGTAGGTAGCTTGCTTGGAGACGCCGCTTGGGATTGCTTTTGGGGTCACTAGGGTCAAGGTCACTGTTAATAAAAATAGAAAAACGGTTTCCGCTCAATAACTCAAGCTAGGAGTGACCAATTACAATGAAACTTGGTCTGTAGGTAGCTTGCGTGGAGACGCCGCTTGGGATTGCATTTGGGGTCACTAGGGTCAAGGTCACAGTTACTAAAAATTGAAAAATGGTTTCCGCTCAATAAATCAAGCTAGGAGTGACCAATTACAATGAAACTTGGTCTGTAGGTAGCTTGCGTGGAGACGCCGCTTGGGATTGCATTTGGGGTCACTAGGGTCAAAGTCAAGGTCACTGTAACTAAAAATAGAAAAATAGTTTCCGCTCAATAACTCAAGTTAGGAGTGACTAATTGCAATCAATCTCAGTGTATAGGTAGCATGTGTAGAGAGGAAGCTTGGGATTGCATTAGAGGTCACTTGGTTCAAGGTCAAGGGCACTGTTACTAAAAATAGAAAAATGGTTTCCGCTCAATAACTTGAGTTAGGAGTGACCAATTGTAATGAAACTTGGTGTGTAGGTAGCTTGCGCGGAGAGGAAGCTTTCGGTCACTATGGTCAAGGTCACTAGGGTCAAAGTCAAGGTCACTGTTACTAACAATAGATTTTAATTAAATTTAGTTTTTTGAATGTTTTAAGCAAGAAAAATTTTTTTCGGGGTAAAGGTCACTAGGGTCAAGGTCAGTGTAACTAAAAATAGATTTTTATTTATTTTTAGTTTTTAGTCTTTCAAGATTTCTTTTTTTTTTTCGGGGTCAAGGTCACTAGGGTCAAGGTCAAGGTCACTGTTACTAAAAATAGATTTTTATTTATTTTTAGGTTTTAGATTGTTTTAAGCAAAAAAAAATTTTTTTGGGTCAAGGTCACTTGGCTCAAGGTCAAGGTCACTGTAACTAAAATATATTTTTATTTATTTTTATTATTTTGATTGTTTTAAGCAAAAAAAAATGTTGTTGGGGTCAAGGTCACTAGGGTCAAGGTCAAGGTCACTGTTACTAAAAATAGATTTTTATTTATTTTTAGTTTTTAGATTGTTTTAAGCAAAAAAAATTTTTTTGGGTCAAGGTCACTTGGCTCAAGGTCAAGGTCACTGTTACTAAAATAGATTTTTATTTATTTTTAGTATTTTGATTGTTTTAAGCCAAAAAATTTTTTTTCGGGATCAAGGTCACTAGGGTCAAGGTCAAGGTCACTGTTACTAAAAATAGATTTTTATTTATTTTTAGTTTTTTGAATGTTTTAAGCAAAAAAAATAATTTTGGGGTCAAGGTGACTTGGATCAAGGTCAAGGTCACTGTTACTAAAAATAGATGTTTATTTATTTTTAGTTTTTTTATTGTTTTAAGCAAAAAAAAATTGGGGGGTCAAGGTCACTAGGGTCAAGGTCAGTGTTACTAAAAATAGATTTTTATTTATTTTTAGTATTTTGATTGTTTTAAGCAAAAAAAATTTTTTTCGGGATCAAGGTCACTAGGGTCAAGGTCAAGGTCACTGTTACTAAAAATAGATTTTTATTTATTTTTAGTTTTTTGATTGTTTTAAGCAAAAAAAATAATTTTGGGGTCAAGGTCACTTGGATCAAGGTCAAGGTCACTGTTACTAAAAATAGATGTTTATTTATTTTTAGTTTTTTTATTGTTTTAAGCAAAAAAAAATTGGGGGGTCAAGGTCACTAGGGTCAAGGTCAGTGTTACTAAAAATAGATTTTTATTTATTTTTAGTTTTTAGATTGTTTTAAGCAAAAAACAAATGGGGGTCAAGGTCACTAGGGTCAAGGTCACTGTTACTAAAAATGTAAAAAAAAATTTAGTTTTTAAATTGTAGCGAAGAAAAATTGGGGCCCAAGGTCACAAGGGTCAAGGTCAAGGGCACTGTAACTAAGATAGGGAGGAGTCAAGATGACTGTTTTTTTTTAATTCTACAATTTCTACAGGCGCTGTTTAAACCTGCTTTGGCGGCATTGCCGCGTCTTCTTGTTTCCATATTTGGACAGTTCAACAGTCCCATGTTAAACATACGATAAAGCCAGAAACCCGTGAAAATGATCCAAATGAAAATCGGGTGGAGTAGGCGCTCTATGTACAGAGTTTGTTTTAGCGTCTTGAAATCAGGACTATTTGTCGTTTGCTTGTAAACACAAAAACGAAAGTACAATTTAATTCAAACTAAAATAAAATAGATATAGAATAAAAAGGTTATTTAACATTGTACTGTACAATATATTTGGACGAGTACCCAGCTGAGAAAACCATATTGGACGAGCCTGTTTGGAAAACGTAACTTTCTATCAATAAAATCATTTCAGAATGATTTCTTGCAATCATTTGGTAAGTTACATGTGAAATAGTGATACGAAAATCGTCGGTTTTTTAGCTCACCTGGCACAAAGTGCCAGAGTGAGCTATTAATATCACATTCCGTCCATCGTCCGTCCGTCCGCACACATGATGGGTACCTTGGGTGGTAGGAGGTGTGGCCTAAGACAATAGAAATCTATTGTCTTCATTCCGTCTTTTGTTACTTAAGTGGTCACTCTGTTGTTCGAGAACAACAGAAATACCACCTAATAACACCTTCATATGGGTGTCCGTCCGTCCGTCCGTGCGTCCGTCCACCATTTCCTTCAAACGACATCTCTTCTGAAACCACATGGCCAATGTTGATGAAACTTTGCAGGGGTGTTCCTTGCATGAACCTCTATCAAAAGTGTTCAAAGAATTCCATTCCATGCAGAACTCTGGTTGCTATGGCAACAAATAGGAAAAACTTTAAAAATCTTCTTCTCTGAAACCACAAGACCTAAAGCTTAGATATTTGGCATGTAGCAATTGTCTAGTAGACCTCTACCAAGTTTGTTCAAATTATGACCCCCGGGTCAAAATTGACCCCGCACGGGTAGTCACTTAGTTTTGCATAGGCTTATAGAGGAAAGACTTTAAAAATCTTCTTCTATGAAACCACAAGGCCTAGAGCTTAGATATTTGGTAGGTAGTATTTGCTAGTGGTTCTCTACCAAGATTGTTCAAATTATGCCCCTGGGATCAAAATTGACCTTGCCCGGGGGTCACTTAGTTTTATATAGGCTTATATAGGAAAACTTTTAAAAATCTTCTTCTCTCAAACTGCAATGCCTAGAGCTTAGATATTATGCATGTGGCATTGTCTAGTGGACTTGTACCAAGATTGTTCAAATTATGACCCCAGGTCAAAATTGACCCCACCCAGGGGGGTAGGGGGTCACTTGGTTTTACATAGGCTTATATAGGAAAATCTTTAAAAAATCTTCTTCTCTGAAATCACAAGAACTAGAGATTAGATATTTGGCATGTAGAAGTGCCTAGTGGACCTCTACTAAGATTGTTCAAATTATGACCCCCAGGTCAAAATTGACTCCTCCAGGGGGTCACTTGATTTTACATAAGCTTACACAGGGAAAACTTTAAAAATCTTTTTCTCTGAAACCACAGGGGTAGAGCTTAGATATTTAGCATGTAGCATTGCCTAGTAGACATCTTTAAAGTTTGTTCAAATCATACCCCTGGGGGTCAATATTGGCCCAAGCAAGGAGGTCACAAAGATGTATATAGGAAAACCTATTTGCTAATTAAGTAACATTGTCTTGTGGTCTTCCAACTACTTTTTAGCTCACCTGGCTATGCCAGGGTGAGCTTTTCTGATCGATGATTGTCTGTCGTCCGTCGTCCGTCAACATTTTGATTCAAATGACATCTCCTCTGAAACCTCTAGGCCAATGTTGATAAAACTATGCAGGAATGTTCCTTGCATGAAGCTCTACCAAAATTGTTCAAAGAATTCCATTCCATGCAGAACTCTGGTTGCTATGGCAAAAAATAGGAAAAACTTTAAAAATCTTCTTCTCTGAAACCACAAGGCCTAGAGCTTAGATATTTGGCAAATAGCATTGTCTAGTGGACCTCTACCAAGATTGTGGAAATTATGACCCCCGGGTCAAAATTGACCCCGCGCGGGTGGGCCCTTAGTTTTTGCATAGGCATATATAGGGAAAACTTTAAAAATCTTCTTCTCTGAAACCACATTAGGCCTAGAGCTAAGATATTTGGCATGTAGCATTGTCTAGTAGACCTCTACCAAGATTGTTCAAATTATGACCCCCGGGTTAAAATTGACCCCGCACCAGGGGTCACTTAGTTTTACATAGGCTTATATAGTAAAACCTTTAAAAATCTTCTTCTCTGAAACCACAAGGCCTAGAGCTTAGATATTTGGCATCTAGCATTGGCTAGTGGACGTCTACCAATATTGTTCA
Source organism: Saxidomus purpurata (assembly GCA_022818135.1). Taxonomy (NCBI): domain Eukaryota; kingdom Metazoa; phylum Mollusca; class Bivalvia; order Venerida; family Veneridae; genus Saxidomus; species Saxidomus purpurata. The sequence continues at coordinate 38,648,535 of JAFMSR010000014.1, forward strand.
AATTATGACCCCGGGTCAAAATTGACCCCGCACCGGGGGTCACTTAGTTTTGCATAGGAATATATAGGAAAAACTTAAAAAATCTTCTTCTCTGAAACCACAAGGCCTAGAGCTTAGATATTTGGCATGTAGCATTGGCTAGTAGACCTGTACCAAGATTGTTCAAATTAAGAGCCCCGGATCAAAATTGACCCCGCACCAGGGGTCACTTAGTTTAACATAGGCTTATATAGTAAAAACTTTAAAAATCTTCTTCTCTGAAACCACAAGGCCTAGAGCTTAGATATTTGGCATGTAGCATTGGCTAGTGGACCTCTACCAATATTGTTCAAATTATGACCCCTGGGTCAAAATTGACCCCGCACCGGGGGTCACTTAGTTTTGCATAGGAATATATAGTAAAAACTTTAAAATCTTCTTCTCTGAAACCACAAGGCCTAGAGCTTAGATATTTGGCATGTAGCATTGGCTAGTGGACCTCTACCAAGATTGTTCAAATTATGACCCTCGGATCAAAATTGACCTTGCCCGGGAGTCACTGAGTTTTACATAGGCTTATATAGTAAAAACTTTAAAAATCTTCTTCTTTACAACCACAAGGCATAGAGCTTAGATATTTGGCATGTAGCATTGGGTAGTGGACCTCTACCAAGATTGTTCAAATTATGACCCTCGGATCAAAATTGACCCCGCACGGGGGGGGGGGGGTCACTTAGTTTTACATAGGCTTATATAGGGAAAACTAATTCCATTCCATGCAGAACTCTGGTTGCTATGGCAACAAATAGTAAAAACTTTAAAAATCTTCTTCTCTGAAACCACAAGGCCTAGAGCTTAGATATTTGGCATGTAGCATTGCCTAGTAGACCTCTTCAAAGTTTGTTCAAATTATGCCCCTGGGGTCAAAATTGACCTTTTCTGGGGGGGGGGGGGGATCATTTGTTTTACAAAGGCGTATATAGGAAAACTTATTTTGTATATAACATTATCTAGTGATCTTCCACCAGGCAAGTGGACTTGTACCAAGGTGAGCGATATAGGGCCATCTTGGCCCTCTTGTTATGTTTGTCATTTTGTAATTCATATTGACAGATAACATGTTCTTGTTCTTGAGTAAACTAAAAATACATAGCAGCATGAAATACCGCAATACTATCGAAATACTGCAATACACGAGAAAAAAGTAATACAGTCTATGTATGTACGTAGATTATTTGATCATGACATGGTTAGGAGGAAATATTGTAAATTATTGAATTATCATGTTGTAATATGTTTATTTCTCTGTAATATCATATTGAGGCTGTATTTTTGAAGTGATCCGCGATTTTCAAAGCAAGAATCGCCATGGCGAATTTCAAAGGAGCAGCAGAGAAACAATGAAGGCAACTATTATATGAAACGATACCGAACAATTTCAAATACCTACTGGAATAAATACAAAAATGGCATAAAACTGTTGTGTATAACTCAAAGTTTCGGAAATAGTGATTAATATTTTTATGCCCCCGAAGGGTGGCGTATTAAAATCGCACCATCCGTCTATCTATCTGTCTGTGCGTCTGCCAGGGTGAGCTTTTCTGATCGATGATTGTCCGTCGTCCGTCAACATTTTGATTCAAATGACATCTCCTCTGAAACTTTTAGGCCAATGTTAATAAAACTATGCAGAAATGTTCCTTGCATGAAGCTCTACCAAAGTTGTTCAAAGAATTCCATTCCATGCAGAACTCTGGTTGCTATGGCAACAAATAGGAAAAACTTTAAAAATCTTCTCCTCTGAAACCACAAGGCCTAGAGCTTAGATATTTGGCATGTAGCATTGTCTAGTGGACCTCTACCAAGATTGTTCAAATTATGACCCCCGGGTCAAAATTGACCCCGCGCGGATGGGCCCTTAGTATTTGCATAGGCATATATAGGAAAAACTTTAAAAATCTTCTCTGAAACCACAAGGCCTAGAGCTAAGATATTTGGCATGTAGCATTGGCTAGTGGACCTCTACCAAGATTGTTCAAATTATGAACCCCGGGTCAAATTTTACCCCGCACTGGGGGTCACTTAGTTTTGCATTGGCTTATATAGGAAAAACTTAAAAATCTTTTTCTCTGAAACCACAATGCCTAGAGCTTAGATATTTGACATGTAGCATTGCCTAGTAGACCTCTTCAAATGTTGTTCAAATTATGCCCCTGGGGTCAAAATTGACCTTGCCTTGGGGGGGTCACTTGTTTTATAAAGGTGTATATAGAAAAAACATTTAGTATATAACATTATCCAGTGATCTTCCACCAGGCAAGTGGACTTGTACCAAGGTGAGCGATATAGGGCCATCTTGGCCCTCTTGTTCAATGTCCAGGCTGTAACTTTATTATGTGTTGAAGGATTTTGAAATAACTTGGCACAAAATTTGCTTAATGTTCAGCACATGAAGATGATGTGTTGTGTGCAAGACCCATTTCCCTACCTCAAAGGTCAAGGTCACACTTGGAGTTTGAAGGTAACGGAATCATCTATATATGCACACATTCGTGTCCGGACTGTACCTTGTTATACCCCCACAAAACGAAGTTGGGGGGGGGAGGTATATAGGAGTGAGCTTGTCAGCTTGTTGACTTTGGGGTCAGTAGGTCAAAGGTCAAGGTCACAGTGACTCTGAACTGTAAAACAGTTTCTGGATGATAACTCATGAAAGGCTTGACCGATTTAAATAATTTTTGGTACACACGTGCAACTTTATGAAATACAGGTCAAGTTAAACTTTGGGGTCAGTAGGTCAAAGGTCAAGATCAGTGACTCTAAACTGTAAAACAGTTTCCGGATGATAACTCATGAAAGGCTTGACCGATTTAAATAATTTTCGGTACACAGCTGTAACATCATGAAATACAGGTCAAGTTCGATTTTGGGGTCAGCAGGTCAAAGGGGGTCAGTAGGTCAAAGGTCAAGGTCACAGTGATTCTGAACTGTAATGTAAAACAGTTTCTGGAAGATAACTAATGAAAGGCTTGACCAATTTAAATAATTTTCGGTACACAGCTGTAACATCATGAAATACAGGTCAAGTTCGACTTTGGGGTCAAAGGTCAAGGTCTCATTTACACAAGTTATTTTATAATAACTCAACTCTATGTCCTTGTGGCCATTCCTTTCTTATGGTTGCCATACTTCTGTGACAAAGCTGTATTGTGGGGGTATAATTTGTCACTCTTGTGACAGTTCTAGTAATGCATTGAAGGATTTTAAAATAACTTGGCACAAATGATCAGCTCATCAAGACAACATGTCGCGTGCAAGACCCAAGTCCCTACCTCAAAGGTCAAGGTCACACATAGAGTTTGAATGTAATGGAATCTGGTATATACATTGTAAATGAACACATTCGTGTCTGGACTATAACTTTGCCATACATTGAAGGATTTTAAAATAACTTGGCTCACATGTTCAGCTCATTAAGATGATGTGGCGCGTTTAAGACCCAAGTCCCTACCTCAAAGGTCAAGGTCAGACTTAGAGTTTGAAGGTAATGGAATCCTGTATACATTTTATATGCACACATTCGTGTCTGGACTATAACTTTGCCATACATTGAAGGATTTTAAAATAACTTGGCACAAATGTTCGGCTCATTAAGATGATGTGGCGCGTGCATGACCCAAGTCCCTACCTCTAAGGTCAAGGTCACACTTAGAGTTTGAAGGTAATGGAATCCAGTATACATTGTATATGCACACATTCGTGTCTGGACTATAACTTTGTCATGCATTGATTGATTTTAAAATAACTTTGCACAACTGTTGAACACATCAAGCCGACGTGTCGCGTGCAAGACCAACGTCCCTACCTCAAATGTCAAGGTCACACTTATATGCATACGTTTTTGTCCTGACTGTGACTTTGTCATGCATTGATTGATATTTAGCTCACCTGGCACAAAGTGCCAGAGTGAGCTATAAGGATCGCATTCCGTCTGGCTTCTGTCTTCCACCGTCCATCCGTCCATTCGTCCACCATTTCCTTCAAACGACATCTCCCTGAAACCACTCGGCCAGTGTTGATGAAACTTTGCCTGGATGTTCCTTGCATGTAGCTCTATCAAAGTTGTTCAAAGAATTCCATTCCATGCAGAGCTCTGGTTGCTATGGCAACAAATAGGAAAAACTAAGGCCTAGAGCTAAGATATTTGGCATGTATCATTATCTAGAGGACCTCTACCAAGATTGTTCAAATTATGACCCCAAGGTCAAAATTGACCCCGCACCGGTGGTCATTTAGCTTTGCATAGACTTATATCTAGGAAACTTTAAAAATCTTCTCTGAAACCACAAGCCCTAGAGCTTAGATATTTGGCATGTAGCATTGGCTAGTGGACCTCTACCAAGATTGTTCAAATTATGACACCCGGGTCAAAATAGACCCTGTGCGGGTGGTCACTTAGTTTTGCATAGGCTTATATAGGAAAAACTTTAAAAATCCTTTTCTCTGAAACCACAAGGCCTACAGCTTAGATAGTTGGCATGCAGCATTTTCTAGCGGACTTTTACCAAGATTGTTCAAATTATTGCCCCTGGGGTCAAAATTTACCCCGTGCGGGTGGTCACTAATTTTGCATAGGCTTATATAGGAACAACTAAGATATTTAGCATGTGGCATTGTCTAGTGAACCTCTACCAAGATTGTTCAAATTATGAGCCCTGGGTCAAAATTGACCCAGCCCAGGGGGTCACTTGGTTTTACATAGGCTTATATAGGAAAAATCTTCTCTGAAACCACAAGGCCTAGAGCTTAGATATTTAGCATGTGGCATTTTCTAGTGGAATTGTACCAAGATTGTTCAAATAATGAGCCCCGGGTAAAAATTGACCATGCCCGTGGGGTCACTTGTTTTACATAGGCTCATATAGGAAAAACTTTTAAAATCTTCTTCTCTGAAACCACAAGGCCTAGAGCTGAGATATTTAGCATGTAGCATTGTCTAGTGGACCTTTACCAAGATTGTTCAAATCATGACCCCTTGGTCAAAATTAACCCTTCCCGTGAGGGAGGGGGAAGCACTTGATTTCACATAGGCTTATATAAGGAAAACTTTAAAGAAAACAGAAGGCCGACAGGCAGGTAGATAATTGGCGCCAGTATTTAATAGGTTTCAATTTTGTACCATTGGGTTGCATAATCAAATAGGGAGCAGCCAACATTATTATTGTAAATAAAAACTATGTATTATGTTTGAACAAACTCCCTGTAATGAATAAATAAATAGTATTAACTGATTACAAACAATACTATAATACCAAATGCATACGTCTTCGACCGTTAATTCAAAACTTTCGACATATATCATAGGATATTTCATAACTTTTCCACAAACTTGAAGGTTACGTTTTTTTTATAGCTTTGTTGTAACGGACCCTACGACCAGATTCATCAAAGCTCAGAAAAATGTCTCAATAGTTGTTTTGCTAACTTTAAACTTTTTGAAGTTTAAATACATATGTCGTCAACGTGAATAATCAATGAAAACCCATTTTAATTACTACATATTAAAATATAATGTAGGCATTGTAAGAAAGACCGTTCACCTAACTATGCAATTAAGGAAAGTTATGTAAAGCTTCGCTTACAACTGCCCATTAGTAAAGACAAAATTAATCATGTGGATTTCGTCTGCAGAAACCAACAACTGCGTAATTAATGACAGAAGTCTGTAAAATTCTTCTAGTATAAGCTTCAGGAGAGATCGTGCAAAAAGAGATCAATGTGGTGGTCAGCGGTCAGTAGTCCGTGTTTTTGTATTGATAGGCATGTTTTTTAACGGCCGTAACTTTTTTAAAACAAAAACTATTTTAAAATGTTTTATATCGCTGGAAAGCTAATAAAATATACACTTTATTCATTATTTTCAATTTTTGTTTAGATTCAAGATGATAAATTCCAAAACACGCAACTTAAATACACTGTTTTCGTAAATGGTTATAGCAGCAACAAGCCGTTATGAAAAATCAAGCACCTCTGCTAAATATTTTATTATTGTCAGGACTTGACCCCTAGTACTTTATTATTAATGATGTCAGCCCAGATGTTTCTTACTTGATGGTAAAGATTTTTCTAGATAACAACACAAGAGAGTCCGTATATAAAATTCAATGTATATAACATATAATTATTCTACCCGGAAAATGAATAAATAAAGTTTCATTGAAAGCTTGTTTTCAGATTCCAATGATATTGTTACACCTTTGTACTATGTATGTATGTATAATATACAATGTATTTTCGCGAATAAATATTGTTTAAACTAACATATAAGAATATATCAGATTTATCAATGGAAACTATGTCTTTACATGTTATTCTATCATTAAAGAATTATGTCTTACCAGTACCCTGTTTGTTTCTAAAATGTAATCTTCCACCTATCAATTAGGACAGTATTGTTAATAATTTACCGAGGTATTCAGTGAAAATGCATTGACCTAGTATCTAACAGTGCAGATCATGATAAGACAGCATGGATGTAAGGGCTGATCATGATCTACACTGGTTACAAAGACAGGATCATTTGCAGCAAGTGGGGTAAAGGGTTTAGTTAATTGTAACAGAAATAAACATTTAGGATTTACATAAAAATGAATCTGCACAATATGAAAAAATTCTTGTTTCATTTTTTGCTCACATGTATACTGATATTCTAAAATGTTCCTGCTTCCTTTAAATCATGTTTCAAAAACATGCGCAGTACCTTTGATGCTTTGCATCAAAATTCGTCTTGCAGATATTTGAAATGTTACTTAGCATTGTGTAGTGGACCTCTACGAATTATGTTAGAATCATGATCCCTTTTATTATAGCAAATGGTAGTCAGGTGAGCGATATAGGGCCGTCATGGCCCCCTTTGTTATCATTATTATTATCATTTATTTTTATGAAGCATAGCTTAAAAACTAGGGTTCTCACAGTTGAACACATGAACAGAATATTTAATACTCTTCCATATCCGAATGTTGAAAATGAAACTGCATAATTATGCTGATAATGCTACAACCACTAAAAAAAAATAATTTGATATTCATCATTTATCAGATGCTGCGAATTGACCATACTCTAGAACATAATGTGCTAAAAATTAGTTGAAAACACTTATCTTTGATTTTACCATGTTTTCTAGTTTGTATCTATGTTACTTGTACATGAACAATGTATAATACAATAATTTTAGTAAATTTCCAGGTTTGTGTACTTTTGTTTCTCTCGAGTTGCACTACATCAGAGGAGGAGGTCGATCCTGGTCAGTGTTCAAATGAAAAAGAATGCACGGAAAAGAAGGATATGTACTCGCGTCCTGTCCCCATGGTATGCCTACCCTTGAAAAACTGGAACTTATAATTGTGTCTTATGAATATTATTTACAAATGGAGGTTAATGACTTTACAAATGACGTTTCTAAGGAATTTTTAAGGTATAGTAACTGTTACTTTGAAGATTTTGCAAGCTCGATGTACTTGTTACACATGTTACTTTCAAGTTTGTACGCCTATATTTTTTTTCTGAAGAATGTCACTGTTGTCTTCGTCTGTATAGAATCAAATTTCTAGAGATCTACTAATGTTGTTTTGTTTAGGAACCACAGCAGGTTCTGTCTACTATCGCCATGCTAGAGTTATACATAGCCCAACGTGAAGTGGCGCACTATATGGAACTTGCATACCTAGGGCTTGCCGACCATCCAGAACAAGAAAGAGAGGTCGGTACAATACCTATCATTTTCTAAAGCTTTTCACTCTTAAGGACAGCAATACTCTCGAGAGTGTTTGTTGTTTACCCAGTACCTACTAATATCGCTTAATAATTTATACTGTTGTGCTTGTTCTTTCAGTACCGCAATACATGTACCATGTCTATTTTAACCGTGTGATAGTAGCACTACATTCGAATGCCTTACATTGCACCTGTAAAACGAAACTTTATATAGTGTTATAAGTCATGTATTTGTTACAACTTCAGGTTAGACTTACTGCTCACTCGGCTCGAACCCAGCACCTGATGACGTCTGGCCTGATGAAGAAGTTTACAGTGGCAGCGGCCCACATCGTCGAGACGATGATACCAATGATCCAGGATGCTGTCGTTGAACTACAGGTAAAATGACTTTTCTAATTCAAACATTAAGATCAACTTGTGTGCGTCGTCATGTGCATGCACGTCAGCGTCGTCAACAGTTTGCTTCAAAAAACATCTGAAACTGCCGGGTTAATCATTTTGAAAGTTTGTAACAATCATCCTTGTACGTACTGTCCTCTATCAGTTTCCTTCAAATGAAGAGGATCCTTGCAAAATTCGGATTGTCATGGCAACCAAAAGCAAAACTGCTTGTCATATTTCAAATCATCTGAGTACTTTCACAGAAATGTTTGTCTGGTGTCACCTTACCAAGCATCATCTAGCCACGTTAAATCGTCAAAAGTCTTGACCCCGATAGATGAGGTTTATATTCTTATACCGGTATATCTGAATAGTAAACTTAGCAATTATTGTTCCTTTTAGTGACCCTCTATCAAATCCTTCAGGCGACTTTTGGTGTGATAAACTCATGATAGCTAAGGGATGGAGCCAGTTTTCCATCTAAATCTTCTTCTCTGAACAATTAATAATATTTCAACATATTTTCACACATATATTCCTACCACACATTGCTACTTCTACTATATTCCTTCAAGTGATTGCTTGTCTAGAAATATGACATATGTAGATATATCATGTCCCTCTTGTTTAAAATCTGAAAAAGACCATCCCGATAGAACAAATAACCTGAATTTTCACTGTTAGGAAAAACGATTAATTAAATCTATTTCCCTTAACGTAGATATCACATCGCTGTATAACATATTAGCTCCTTTATTTCATGTACAGAGTGCCGCGGTTGTGAAAGAAATATTTGGTCACATTATCAGAATTGCCGAGGAAATGAAGATGGAGACCGAGACTACTCTGCAACGGTGAGTTCGGGTTGAAATTACTATTTCAGAACACCCGCTATTAAGACCGCCCTCCATATTGAACCGTAACAGTCAATTTCATAGTAAAAAGGTTACATTAATAAGTCCTACTAGTATTTAGTTATAAGATCGTTATTTAGTGTTTCGAAGGGTGGTTTTAATACAAGAACTCTACTAAGTTTTGCGAGAGAAGGTAAACTTTTCCATCCAGTCTATTCATAGTCAAAGTGTTGGTATCAAACTTAAAAAGAGCGCCCCTTCAAGTATCTCCAACTTATATTAATCGTTTTTGAGTCACAGTCAATGATCGAAGTGATCACTGTTGATAGAAAACCCAGCCACTTTCATTTCTTCATTTACTGTATCTGTAGCTACAAAGAGATACAAACCGAAATACAGAAGAACATGGCAAATGTTAAAGAAGTCGTGGATGAGAAGGAGATAATCATGGATGCAAAAAATCATAAAATGGAGGAAGAGTTAGAGATATTGAAGTCAAAGAGAGACAATTTGATGAAGAAAGCTGGTAAAGTACTGCAGTTATTTCTCTGTGCTCTTCAGAAAAAATCAATAGGCATGTAGATGTATACATGTGTCTGAAATATACTGTTTAAGTTATTATTATTTCAGCAATATTTGCATTCCTTCCGCAGTTTGAATTACGGATTTGCCTTAGTCTAGATTTTTAATTTATCTTTGTGTTTTATAGTCCATTATCTGATGTGGCTCTGTTTTGGAACAGTTCAAAGTTCAAAGAGAAATCCTCTGTTACGACAGTATACAGCCGATGCAATGTCTTAATTAGTTGCTCAGTTAAATTCAACCGTCTTAATTAAAAACTCTCAAAACATTTATTTTTAGCTCGACTGTTCGGAGAATATGGAGAGCTATTACAGTCACTTGTGTGTCGGCGTCGGCGTCGGCGTTGCTTCTTTGGTTAAAGTTTTGCCTGCTAAGTACTATCATGCACATATATCAGTAACCACTTATGATATTGACTTGAAACTTTGTTCATGTCTTTAGGGGTGTCATACAATCAAGGCAGATAACTCTTGAAAAAATTTAGTACAAATTATGGCCCTTGTTTGACTTTGAAAATTTGGTTAAAGTTTTGCCTGCTAGGTACTATCATGCACATATCTCAGTAACCACTTATGATATTGACTTGAAACTTTGTTCATGTCTTTAGGGGTGTCAAACAATCAAGGCAGATAACTCTTGTATAAATTTAGTACAAATTATGGCCCTTGTTTGACTTTGAAAATTTGGTTAAAGTTTTGCCTGCTAGGTACTATCATGCACATATCTCAGTAACCACTTATAATATTGACTTGAAACTTTGTTCATGTCTTTAGGGGTGTCATACAATCAAGGCATATAACTCTTGAAAAAATTTAGTACAAATTATGGCCCTTGTTTGACTTTGAAAATTTGGTTAAAGTTTTGCCTGCTAGGTACTATCATGCACATATCTCAGTAACCACTTGTGATATTGACTTGAAACTTCGTTAATGTCTCTAGGGGTGTCACACAGTCAAGTCAGATAACTCTTGTATAAATTTAGTACTAATTATGGCCCTTGTTTGACTTTGAAAATTTGGTTAAAGTTTTGCCTGCTAGGTACTATCATGCACATATGTCAGTAACCACTTATGATATTGACTTGAAACTTTGTTCATGTCTTTAGGGGTGTCAAACAATCAAGGCAGATAACTCTTGTATAAATTTAGTACAAATTATGGCCCTTGTTTGACTTTGAAAATTTGGTTAAAGTTTTGCCTGCTAGGTACTATCATGCACATATCTCAGTAACCACTTATAATATTGACTTGAAACTTTTTTAATGTCTTAAGAGGTGTCACACAGTCAAGACAGATAACTCTTGTTTAAATTTAGTGCAAATTATGGCCCTTGTTTGACTTTGAAAATTTGGTAAAGTTTTGCATGCAAGGTACTATCATGCACATATCACAGTAACCACTTATGGTAGTTATATCAAACCTTGCAATAGTGTTCAGGGTAAATTTTGTATCAAACAATTAATTTACCAAAAATTAAATCTATAGTTATAGATTTTGACTTTTTTTATGATTCAACTTTCCTAGTTTATACTTAATAGTTAGCAGAATTTTGTTTTGCTATTACACTGATAAAAGTTTTGTTTTATTAGCAAACACCCACAATAGTCGAGCGTGCTGTCTTATGGACAGCTCTTGTTAAATATCGCAGTACTGTCTAGGTTATCTGCTTCATTGTGACTACCGAAACGCCATTATAAATTATATTAATTGAATAGTAAAAAAACTATGTTTCAGAATTGGCTGGTCAAAGGATGAGTGATGGGATAAAAAAGACCATGCTTGATTATGTTCTGCCTCCAGGACCAGTCCTGGCAGGGGTAATAGGAGGGGTGATTATCGCACGTGTGGTGAATTTCCTTTCTTCATTGGACAAAAGTCAGAAACAAGTATGACATTTACAGCTTTTAATTATTTTTCTACGCCTTTTTTTCTGTTTCATTCATGTTTGTCAAACGCCATGCACTAAGCGTGGAAACTGACAAAAGCAAAATATCTGAACATAAAAATTGAAATCGAGAAAAAGTATATAGAGTGGTGGAACCTATGCTGGTGGTATCCCTATGCTGGTGGTATCTCCGAAAAACGGCTATTTACAGAAAAACAGATGAAGAAATAAATTTCTGGGTATATTCAGCATTTACAGTTGATGAAATGCTTTAACAGCAAACGTAGAGAGGGCCGAGCATGCAGCTCTGTGACTTCACAGCAGCCGATACATTTGTACTCGGTCAATTTCGCTAGAAAAAGTCTTAAATTCAGACATCAAAATCAACCAGTTAAAGTTAGCATTTTTGATAAAACTTATTTGTCTTGTATAAAAATATATATTCTGTGGAAACTATTATCTCTTGTTAGTTAATATTTAGGCTCTAAAAATTATTTCCCGCCTGTTGGTTGTCAAATATCACATACCACCAGCATTGGTTCCCTTCCTGGTGAAATTTCAAGTTTTGACATGTGTCGTGTCAATAGCTCCCAGAAGGGCATAGTCACGTGATGAAGCACATCAACATCTTGTTTCGATTTAGCAGGGATAACATTATGTTTTCGCTGAGGCAAATCAAAATGGTTAGGATTTCCTGCTTTCTAAACAGCTGATATACATTCAAAATACCTCCAGCATAGGTTCCCCCACTCGGTTGTCAGACTATTCCCCCCCAAGACAGTTCCTCCCAAGACGTTTCCTCCCAAGACTTTCCCCCCCAAAATGGGGGTGAAATGTCTAGCAATATGAAGACTTTTCCCCCCCAATATATTTCAATATTATTAATAATTAAAAGGAATGTTTAAAATATAAATTTATGAATGAATATTTTTATAAAGATATTCTTTGAAGCAAATGAACACATAAGTGTTACTTGTATCATAATGATTATTTTGATGTAAACAGTATGATGCACCCATGTGTGATAAGTCATGTAAGACTATTTTTCCTTTTGAAATTGAAAAGTGTGTACATTAAAACTACATTTGAGTAAAACTTACAAATTATACCGATATTGGAATGATGATAATAATAGGATGATAAAGTGAGTGGTACTACAAGTGTTATATTATGATCATATTCAAATTTAGACATAAAAAAATAATAATTTCATACCGTCATACTGAAAACTTTGTCTGAAATTAAACATATATATAAGTCCAAATTCAGCTCCTATGATGCACTAAAAGAAAGCAATAAAATTTTGTTTAAATTATAATAATGGCATTTACCATACATCAATCAGTTACACTGATATTGTCTTTTACACCTCAGCATGATCAGTACAATGTTGCTACAAACATTTGATACTTAACCATGATTAATTGTTTGATGGCCCTTAATTGAGCTTTAACACCTTTTAAGGTGTTGTGCAGTCATCAGTTAATCACCCTTGATTAATAAGGTAACCAATAAGTTTAAGTCCTGGTTTGTTGTCCATTGATTAAAGTCAAAGGTGCTCATTTTTAAAATTTGCTTTTGGAATAACATATTAAAATAAAATTCATTTTGATACAAAATCTTTTTAAAACCTGTTTAAATGTAATAATTATAATGTTCATTATCTTATTGTGTCTCATTTTTTATACACTGTAACATTTTTGTCAAATGTGCACATTCATATGCAATAATGAATTTGAAAACTTGCTTGTACATCAAATAGGAATGAAATATGGGTTTAGAAAGGTGGTCGAGTGGTTAATGCTCTTGACTACCAATCCGGAGTCCCCTGTTGGAATCCCGACTGGGAATTTCAGAGTTTCCGACCCATCTAGAGATGAGGTGGTAGGGTTTCTCACATGTATCGGTGTTATACACCGGGCATGTAAAAGAACCAAGGACTCTATTCGTAAAAGAGCTAGTGTCTGCATTTGTCTCTCTGCAACCTGTGTCTGTCAGGGAATGGCAAGTTCAACCAAGAAGATATCCCAGGGTTAGCTTGGACTTAAAACAATCAAAGGAAAAGTACTCTTTTAAGTCCCAGGCTCACTTTGAATTTACTAATATAATAAAGTAAATGTTATTGATGGGATAAAGCATAGAACCACTCTGAAACAATGTTGAATGACATATGCCTTCATTTGTATTCAAGTTGTTACTTTAACTAGATTATCTTTGTTTCAAGTTTAATATATTAAAAATTACCTTAATTTGTTGTGTCTATGTGATTTATGTTTGTCTTTAGTGTTGACATGTTAATATGAAGTAAATTAATAAATATAAAATATGCAACTTGTAGACACTGTCAAAAGTGTGGATAAAATGAAATTAAGCTTAAAATTTATTAAAATGTGAAGCATATTTTTGAATAGAACAAATACTACTTATTTTCAAAAGTAAGTTGCTGTCTTCATAGTAAATAAGATAATATTTTATAATCCAATTAACACCTAAGCATGCTAAGTGAAAGTTTTACAAAAGACGTACGATTCTTATTTCATCTTCTGAACAAATAGCGTATTTATAAAGTCCTGTTATAACTTATATTAAGTTCTCTTAATACTTCAGAACAGAACAGTAAAATCTTACTCAAAAGTAGCAAGTTAGTATCATGAAACCATTTTGTAACATGAAAATTATTTCTCCTCTGATGAATAATTGCTTTAAAAACCACAGTTAGACAATAACAGAAAATAACTGTCGTAATTTAAAAATTAGTGTGATGTTACTGCACTAGGAAATAAGAGTAGAAGTTATTTTCTAAAACACTTAAAAATATTATTGACAGTTTCAAAAACAATTTAAACCTTAAATACATAATATATCACTGTAATTAAGTGAATTGAAAATTGGGGGGGAAAAGTCTTGGGAGGAAACGTCTAGGGGGGGAAGTCTTGGGAGGAAACGTCTTGGGGGGGAAAAGTCTTGGGGAGGAAAAGACTTGGGGGGGAAAAGTCTGGAATTCCCCCCACTCTAGTAAACCGAATTATGTTAGTTCTGATTGAAAATGTTATGATTGCGTGTTTTTCTGTAATTATCTATATCTAAAATAGTTTGATAAATTGACGGATGCCTACAGAGAAAGTGAGAATGTAGTTGAACGTACAATGGGTCAGAAACGTGATGTGATTGATCGAATTTACGAGCAACGCAAGGAAGCCCTCCAGAGACTGGCATTCCTAGTGAAAACAGGTATTGCTAAGATATATCTCAAACAGTAAACGTAAGATGGAATGGTTTGTTACCAAAAAGAAAATTTATAAATACATTGTGAATTGTTGACGTTTTTGGTTATTTTCTGACATCAAATAATTTCTAGCATTAATTACATTCCTTCAAGGATTGACACGGATAATTTGATATTCCAATTCAGGTCTCATTATGTAAAAGAAAAGATTTTGTTGATTTTAAGCAAACTTGGGAAATGTTGAAAGTCTAAGTGAAGCACATGCCCAGCTTGGCAACGTTGACAAACAGTTTACTAGAATCATTCAGTTTTGGTCCAACATGGCCGCCACCCTGATAGCACTGCGGGACGAATCCACAGCAGGAATTGTTTATCTGTCACAAATAGAAAATCCAAAACTTGCAGAGAGATTTAAAGCCGCTATAAATAGAGCAGAAAAGGTATTTCCAATCATACTTTGCTGAGTAAACAATGGTATGGTATATTAGGGTTTTATCGTTGGTACCGGTTTCCCATATGACCAACGCCCCCAGAAGAGTTTAGTTATTTTAGGTTTTCGGGGGATAGTGCAAGATACAGAAAGCGTCCCAATTCCAGAGACACCCCTGGTTCTTTATCATGCCAGGTTTTCACCGGTTACAATGAATACCGGAATCGACTTCACTACCGGAATCTACCGGACTCGGTTTTCGATTACCGGAATCTACTTAATACAGGCGTTGTATCTACTTGATTGTATTAAATACATATAAATATGATAGAAATATGATATTTGACTCGTATGCAAAGTTTTAGAAAATACTATTAAGCCAAAAAATGACTTTGGGAGGTTTTTTTGTTAATAGTTCATTATGTTACAGTCGGTGTTAATAACATCTGCGAACCTGGGAGAATCACAATTATATCTCAAAGATATACATGTAGTTGATGGAGTATAACTATTTTGAACGTTACCTTTTTGAAGAAATGATTCTGAAATGATAATACTTTACAGGTCATAAGCTAATACAGCATTTTGACTGTAATTAAAAATTGTTCCATTATTTGTTTTCTAAGTTATGCTTGAGCTATTTAATTTGCGTGATGTTTGTGTGAAATGTTAATTCATTGAAATGTTTTACTTATTATCTGATATATGAATAAAATCTAGATATTTATCAAATAATTGCGTTATTTGTTTCATCCATTTGCCATTCCCTCAAAATATTTAATTTAAGCCCCAGCATTGCACAACCAAAGTCTCGTACTATTCATCTGCACTCTTTTAATCAACGGCCAATTAAAGGCTGCAATTTTACACCCTCAGACTTATGTATGAAAGAGACGATTATAAATATCAAAATACAAACAAATATAATTGCCGATTAATGTTTTTTAAGTAACCGCTGAACCAGTTTTATTATTTGCACGTGCCATCTTTTGATTAACATATATGTGAGATGTGAGATTTTTAATTATTGGTGAAAAAAAAGTCTGATTTTTATATATATTTTTTTAATTTGGCTAAACACATTTTATTGAATGACTTTTAAAAGCAATTTGAAATAAAGTCCTTTGATCGTAATGTGTAATTACGCCTTCATTTATTTATCAAAAAAGTACTGGCCCCGAATTCACGAAAATACTTAAGTAATTGCTCAGCTTAGTACGTTATTTGAAAGTCTATTTGTTACTAGAATTAAGGATATTATTTGTTATTAACGATAGTCTATGTCTTAATGAAATTAACATGCTGAAAGAATAAAATGATGTATAATACTAAATGCAATTCAGATAGCGAAACATCCATTTGAGTACAACTCAAGAATTTAAAAAATTTACTTAAATAAAATACTTGCTATAAAACAACATTTCCAGCACAAGTACTGACAAGTGTATATAATTGTAATAAATGGGTAAATACAATTCTGACAAACTTGAATTCTATAAAGGAATAAAAATGTAAGGAGTTATGAAGTGTTGAAATAATTTCAGAATGTTGCTGAGTAATTACATAATCGTTTCCGTATAATCGGGGTCTGAACTGTAGTTTCATTTTAAAATGAATGAAGAAAGTTCTCTGTATGTAAGTGACTGTTATGCATTGTATGGTATTTTGTTATATTGAAAAGTAATGGGAATAGTCGAGCGTTATATGCCGTGCGAACATTTTCGCCTGTAAGAGATTTGACTTGGTAAAATAAGAGCTACTTGTAATTGTGTTTCTGGGACTTTGAACTGAAAGGCTAATATTACAGTAACTTGCACAGCTTTTAAATTCATTTAACGGTTGGATTATAAGGCACCTTTTGTCAGATAACGGAACATTTATTTTCATATCAATGTAAAAATATTTACACGCGACCACTGGTGTAATTTCAGACTACATACACTGCCTTGCTGTCAAACCGTAGAAATGCTTTGACAAACCAAACCAAATCAGAGGCAAAACTTCTTTATACACATAGAGTTGACCTGCCAAAGCACCAGGCAGATCAAACATACGAAATAGATGATATATCTTTGAGGTATAATTGTGATTCTCACAGGTTCGCAGATGTTATGAACACCGAATGTAACATAATGAACTATGAACAAAAAAAACTCCCAAATTCATTTTTGGCTTGATATTATATTCTAAAACTTTGCATACGAGTCAAATATCATAAATTCTATCATATTTATGTGTATTTAATACAATTAAGTAGATACAACGCCTGTATTAAGTAGATTCCGGTAATCGAAAACCGATTCCGGTAGATTCCGGTAGTGAAGTCGATTCCGGTATTCATTGTAACCCGGTTTTCACCCGTACATGGGACCTCGGTTTTAAAGTCTCATCCGAAAGACTGTTAGTAATTTTAGTTGGTCAGCCCTGGGAATCGAACCCACAACCCCGAGATTACAAGTCTCGTGCTCCACCTATTGAGCTATCCGGGCTGACTGAGTAAACAAACTCCAATTTGTGTCTTATATAATATGACCGAATTATGCTTAAGTCTGTGTTGGGGAGCTGCACGTTTACCACATAAGTTCGATGGAACAAAATCTAACAGCATGGCTGTCATACGTATTATCCTTCTGCGCTCGTTAGTTCATGTCAATACTCTGAAATTGCTCCATGGTGTTCATATGTTTGTTACTTTCTTGTAACTAACAAATGGGAGTCCGAAATCCAGGACACTATTGTGTAAATAATAAACATGTCATGTCCTGATATTCCCGGGACAAATTAACTTTTTGCAGAAAGTATGTGAAACACTGTTCAGGTAAAATGCAATTATCAAACAAACATTTTCAGTTTCTTTATGCACTGTTTACAGGGGTGGAAGTTTTTTGGACGTATTTGTAGCGATTACGTACAAGAGAGCGATACAGAAATTTACACCCTGTACAACTTCCTGTCGGCACCAATAGACAGCATGGCAGCTAGTGTTCGTGAACAGAGGCAAAGAGAAGTCCTACTTGCAATTGAGGCAGATATAGAAAGCACCTATCCGAAGCAGCCAAAGTAATAGTAATCTTGCAATTCTACAACGCCATTTGACTGACATATAAAACATTCTTTTGGAACGTACTGTGCACATTTTCTGCTGGCACCCGACCATTAATTGTAAGCGTATAGCAAAGCTACATAGGCTACACGAAATTTGCAAATCGGATAAAAAAAACTTGAACAAGAAACTAACATGTACATTTTGTAACAATGTACAAATATTTTTTCAACATTATGCTGGTATTATGTGTTGTGATTCTATCTTCCAAAGTACACTTTGCATTCGTTTATCGCTCGACATCACTAACCCAAGAGTCAGGCGGGTTCATATGAGTGTGGGCATCAAGTGCTTGGTACTATATGCTTCCACCTATATGCATTTGTCACAGTATTAGACATTGGTTGTTGCGATTATGATGCTTTAAGGTCGTACCTGACGCTGATAGTAGTCCGTCAGGCGAAATGAACGAAAACAGAAGATGTTAATATTAAATCCCATGTGGCCACGGGACCGGATGAAACCAACGATCGTAATTTTTTTCCAATTCTTTTTTTTTCTAATCATTGACTCTTTTTACTGAGGTTATCTTTTTAATAACAACCACACGGCCGAAGTGTCAATAAAGTTGTTTAACATACAGATTTGTGTATCCACGACAATGGATGTAACATGCAACTTTTGTCTTTCTTTTCGCTTTACTGTAACATCCATTATGCCCCGTCCTAACCTATTTTTCTAAGATACATTCTAATAAAACAAAGCCTCCTGTGTTTCACACCCTCACAGGTCAGGTCTCGTAACTCTATTTATAGATGACAGATCAAATTAAATTTACAAAAAAGAAATTTCAAAATTACAAGATCTTTGAGCCGTTTATGGTGCATGATATGACCGGAAATGTGATTTTAGACTTTTACTTAGTGCATCTTTTGCATATATAATATAACCAGAAAAGCGTGGTCGTATGTGTGATGGTATTTCAGTCTTTGGGAGTTGGTTGAAATATTATGTTGTAACTAAAATGTAGCCAGTTATGTGTGTTAATTAACTTTGCTATATGTTAATCATTTTAACAATTATGTATTGTAACATGCATTTGACAGTAATAAGATATAACATATAACTCACTCATTAGACATATCATATTAATTAAGATAGTTGGACGAGTGTCTGTTTTGTAACCGTGCTTCGTTGTTTCTTCATTTTGTAAATTATCATTTTAGAAATATGAAAAAGTAATTTCAGCCGCCAATAAAAGATGAACCCAGTAATGGAAATAGGGCATCAAGACCCTGATGCCATAATATCTAAAATACCAACTGGCAGCAACTAACTTGTCAAAGCATTTTGAAAACTATGTCCTATGATTTTTTTTTATAAGAATTTTTCCACTTGCCGTGGGATTCGTTTCCAATTGTTCCTTCCAATTAGAAATACACTAACCACCAATGCTGTGCCTAAGATATGCTGTATATGTTATTGCTTACAATTCGTTCTGCCAGTAAGCCAGTTACATTAGAAATTTGAGCTTAACGTGCATAGCTCACTATTTGAAGCAGGTATCAACTTAACGGCAATTGTATATAGCATTGTATGTTCCATGTAAATAAATATGGTTTACATTTTTAGACAGGGTACATGTAAGATCTGTGTATAAATATGATTTGTAAAAAAGAGTTACTTATGGGCGACTGTTTATGTTACGACAATACAAAGACAATACCCATGTCTTTTTTCCTCGTGTATTTGTTCTGTTTGTTTTTCGCTGATATACTGGAATACTATGTGTGTTTGTATTGTTAGGTTAGGAGGGGATGATTCTCCGACCCCTACGTAACCGATGACGGGGAAAATAAATAAGGTAACCCGGGCCAGTAGGGGCCTCAAAAAAGCAAAAGCTTACGGCCATTGTGTAACAGACTTGGGGAGGGAAATTACGTTGTAGCTCACTTGTGCACTTAGTGTTTCCTACTGTCTGTCGATAAGACAGCTAAGCTCGACTATTCGAGTTTCAAACTCTCAAACGATAGCATTGTCTCTTTCCATAGGTAAATACGTGTACAATGAAACACGAAGACCTAAATGAACTTTCGTTTCAGTCCATGACTAAGCTGTAGAGCTAGACATGTGACTTGTATGATCTTGTTTTGCGACCAAAAGGACCCAAGTAAATATGCTTGATGTGCTTTTTGAGATACCAACTTCCTCGCGAAAACTTAACAAAATAGTTTGTCAAAGTACTAGTCATAGTTAAGAGAATTAACGGTATGGTTTTGTATGGCCTTGTTTAGTGACCCCGAAGACCTGTGTTATATGTTTACCCAATATGCTAAGTACGAAAAACCTGAACCAAAGTTGTGACGCCGAAAAAAAATTCTCAGACTGATTAATTTGTACATGTATGAATTTAATATAGAAGAAAGAAACATACTTTAGACACTTATTACATATCAAATAAATACCTTCATGAGATTTATTTGGCTATTGTGATATTCATAATTTTATCATTTTTGTAAGGATATAAGAAATATGAATTCAAAATTAGGTTAAATGCTATTCCAGTAGTATCAGTTCTAAAAATCTGCCCTTTGTAACAACCTACAATGTCATTTTTTATATGCTAAAATTGTTTTCTCATATTGAAGTAATTTACTTAAGGCAAGATAGATAAATAATTTTGTTCTTTATAATTATGTTATAACGTTGTTCTTCTAAAGACATTTTACTTTATAATCGTCATCGTTTTTCTGCCAGTGTTTGCAAACAGGACCGATACACCTCAAAACTAGATAATGTATGCACCAATACTTACTTCATGACTGCTTTTTAGCCTTATTGTATTGTGCGTGAAGAAAACTATCAGACAATCATTCAATAAATATTAATTGAATCTTTGCAGTGTTGCTTTTAAATTAATGTTATAGATCTAATGAAATAGTGACACAAAGAAATCCGAAAACTACTTCCAGAAAATGAATTCATCATAATATTCCTTGGTTTTTGCCCGGCCTTGCACAAAAAGAAGTAAATGTGGGAACAGGAGATAAGATTGAACTACACTTTTCTAAATGTGCTTTTGCTCCTCTTCACATTACTTCTAATGCCTGTTTGATAGATTAAGATTTCAGTTGTCTTCATTTTTATAAGAACGGCGCATCGAAATAGAACGCAAGTACGCATCCCCAACTTTTTTAACCATCGTGTATTGGAAAACCGATATGCGTTTTTACAAAGAGTAAAGAAGGATATTATTAAATAACTCGTCATAACTTTCTTTCTGTTTAACATAAAAAATTTGTCATTATCACAAATGTTTTTTAAATTTGTCTGCCATTTCATGAATATTTTTTTGTCAATGTAAAGTATTAAATCAATGGTCCTTTTTGCGTTTAAAAACTATCACCGTCCGTTTTTACGGGCATTGAATTATAGTGGAAACGCGAAACAATGCCAGTTTATGTGCAAATATTGCATTCTTATTCAAATTTTCACCTTTTTGCTAATATAACAGAACAAATGTCACTATTACAATGTCTCAATATTTCATTTTACTTTTTAGATATATGAAAATAATTATGTTTAATGGATATCTTTGCAGTCCTTTTTAAGTTTAACTCAACTAACCTGTTAAGTTTAAATAAGAATTTACCGCTTCGGCAGTACTCGGCATTTTACGTAAGGCACATTCTTTTAACGACGATACTAATAGTTTGTCACTAGTATGTTTTTAAAGTTAATTCGCCCTGGGTTCGCCTGATCAACGTTAATATCTATTTTTCACGAATATTACCAAGGGCATGCTTATAAAACTAATTAACTGATTCGAATCCCAAATAAAACTTCATAAAACATGTGAATAAAAAATCAATTACATTGTCGTTGAAAGCATAATTATTGAACTGATACAAAAGTGTTATAAAAGTTATGAATTCAAACAAAACCTTGTGACCGGATCGCATCTTGGGTTAGAGGGGTAGGGGTGGTGTCATCAGGACATAGGTGATATTACTTCTTCAATATATATTGTCAATTATTGTTCACGTCATATTAAGATATATGCAGAAATGAGACTTAAATAAAATATAACATCTATTAAAATAACGTAAGACTGTTTTCAACGCGATTGTTACTCTTATTCTTCACAGGGTACTTGTAAATGGAATTGAATTACATTTTACATTAACATTTATAAGTAAAGCAAATGCATCATAAAGGATATTATCTAGATATTGCCTGCGGGTAAAGTAATTTCCTGTCTTTGTTTAACGGACACACGTTTCTTGCATACGCAGTGTTGTATAATATATCGGTCTGTACCATCTGAAGCTTTTAAAAACATTTTACAATATATAATATTTTTAATAAGAAGTATTTTTTAAAAACAAGTTGATTAAATTATATACAGTCGCGGCCGCGGCTATATAACATTCCAGCATGCCGCATGTATTATTTATTGTATAGTTTTATCGTTGGTACCAGATAATCCATATGACCAACGCCCCCAGAAGAGTTTTAGTTGTTTCAGTTTTCGGGGGATAGTGCAAGATACAGGACGCGTCCCGTTCAAGAGACAGTCCCTAGTTATTTAACATGCCCGATGTACAGCACCAATACATCTCGGTCTTAGGTCTCATCCGGAAGATTATTAGTTTTGATAATAGAGGAGCGGGGTCGAACTTGCGAGCCTTGGCTACCAGTCCAGAGCGTTAACCACTAGACCACTGCACCGCTCAAACATGTAGCAGAGTGTTACATACTAGGCTAATACACACCTCTGATTTACTATACATGTTTATAATTAACTACTGTAGTGATGAAATTTAAACTAATGAAGTTATTTTATAATCATAGAGTTTTAATGATTTTGCCTTTTTTTGAGATTCATTAATGTTGCATGTTTTAAATTTAAAACCACAACTGTCATTTCATTATAGTAAAACGCGCAAAATGTGCCAGTTTTACTGAAAAGAAAAGCGTAGCGCATACGCTATAACAACTTTTTACGATCCCGAACGGAACAGAATAAAACATGGCGATATCATTTAAATGAAAAAGGAATAATAAAAAAATGTATTTTTTTTTTGTTTTTTGAAACGTGTATGTGTATATTTTATTTTTCCAACTGTCGCGCTCGAACACTTCCGAATGATCGACCCGTCTGCTCGGTTATAGTGTTTTATGGCCGGACATTACGTAACATTCATAATGACCCGTAATAAAATACTTAAAGCTGTATATTGGGTTTTGTTTTATGCTTCATATACCGATTCAAAAGAAATGATATGTCTATAAAACGAATATATTTTACTGAATTCTAGAACTATACAATGATAATTTATATAACTTTTCATCATATTATATACAAGACCCGTATGATCTATTAATAATAATATTATCATTCACCTAATTTTAAAGTTTTTTTTTTAAAAAACCTAATTATGTTTTTTTTTCTCTTTTTCAATCACTTGGACAGAGACATACTTGATACATGTCTAAATTGAAATACTGGTTTTCACTATTCTGTGACCCCAGCGCCAATTGATTTCATTTGATAAGAAGGTGAAAATGACATTTTATGAAGTAGTGTAGAAAAGGAATGTCTTGAAGATCCACTTTTGTTTGTACAATACAGATGCAGTCTAAATTCACGTATGTTTTGTCTTTTAAAGCTTTCCGAAGAAATGAATTTGTTTTTAAATTTGGTTTCCTCCTTTTGTAGTTTTGTAGTGTAACTTTTAGTGTGAAAAAAATGTATGTAAACAAATCTTGATATGTGGCAGACTTTTAAATTGGAAATGACCCAAACTTAGTAAAGGATGGCATTTAAAATTGTCTACATTTAAATAGAACATCGTGTCTTTCCCATGCACCAATATCAGTTGATTTGCCGTTCACGTATGTTCTTGAATTTCATGTCCATCATTATTTTTTTTTAAAGTTATTTGTTGACATGAACAAACAAAATAACGCGCGTGCGAAGAGGTCAGTCGACAATTAAAGTTCTCCAATGAACACATTTTAGATTCATTCAAATATGTCAAGAACAACGAGTGTAACAGTTTTTTGAGTTCCTTGATCTGTTACTATTGTCAACAATTATTATTACTAGTATCACTGGATTCGTATTTTCAACGCACTTCATTTTACATTAGATATGATCAAATTCATTAAATTTTATAAACATGTTTTTGTATGATATTGTGCTTCCCACTTGAAACAGTTTTTTTTTTATTGAAAATAAAGTGATATCGTTCGGTATATAATAGTCAGAAGAAAAAAAACAATACCTAAATTAGTAACAATTCAACTTTCACATCTCCCTTAGGCTATAGATTATCTAGGTTAAAAAACAACGATATATTGATTTTTCCAGTTTGGCAGGCACAGTTACACGTGACTGGTTTTATGGCCCCGTAAATCACACACGCTCGCAAATATCGATAAAAGAAGGGTAACTCTGTAGACACCGTGATGACACATCAAATTTGACTTAATTCCCTTGATTTTTGTGATATATCGGTCGTGGTCATTATAGTTCCCCATGCAATTTTTAGAGACTTTAACCCATGGACTTCCAGCAAATGCAATTCCATTAAAGGCCTCGCCCTCAAAGGCGGCGCAAATAAAACTGTCTCTTATTACACATATTAAGACTTTTACATCAAACTGAGCAGATTTCTATAATTATTAGGACAATTTTATTATTCTTTTATTATAAACAAGAATATTCTAAATTATAAAAGAAATTCCTTTGCATTTGCTATTGTATTGTGATACACTTGATGAATGTGAAATTTTGCCCATTACTTTTGTTGAATACGATCATAAAAGTCTTACTAAGAAACAATCAACTGAATCAAGGGAATTATAGAGATCATAGATTTGAAGCCCTTTTATGACCTCACACTTCACATAGAAAACTTAATCTAGGAAAATAGACCCAGTACTGAAATGTATCATATGGATGTGTTAACTTCCCATTTACACACGTTGAATCAACGCTGAAAATATTCCAAACTAGACTTATTTCTACCGTTCAAAAACACCATGATCGAATCAATGGGAAAATAGTTGAATAAAAATGGAGAACTTTGGCCAAACGTTGTCAAAACACAGTTTATTCGTCTGCTCTGCTTCAAAATCAAACTTGATGAACGTAGAACTAATGTTTTTCAACCTTGAAATCCGACAGTCTATGACAATCTGTTAATTGGATTTTACTCTAATTTCTAGAAAATATCATCATGAGGGAAACTGGGAAAGACAAACGGACAGACAGACGTTCTTTATTTTTGTCAATCAGGTTACATAGTAACAACATGATATAATCGAAATATTACAAAGAAAAGTGTGGGTGTAAAACAGAGTCATTATAGTTATACATATAGTAGTAGAGGGCCACTACAATGTGGTACATTCTAAATATCTAAGCTCTGGGCCTTCTGGTTCTAAAAAACGCAGAAAACCCCATTTCATCATCTGTGCTCTTGCTTCGTTGCGCAATCATCAAATGTTATAAACAAACGGAACGCAATTACCCGAAAGTCAGAATACACTAAACATTACAATTAAACAGTCTATTGTTCATATATATGAACATAAACAGCTGCTAAAAGTAAAAATGTGGCAGCTTGAAAACATCGATGAGTAGTTTAAAAACATTTCTCATTTTAAATACTTCGGTCGTACAATTTTAAATGGAATTCTACATGTACCTGGAACAATATACATGTATTTAATTGATTCAAATAATGGTACCTGGAAATCCAGGCACAGATACAGGAAAACATGACAAGCGTCAGCAAAAGGAACAAGTTTGTAGTGGTTGAGCAGAAGAGATTACGTTTCGAGATGGACAGGGAAAAACTTAAGACACTACAATCCACCAGAAGCAAAATGGAGACCGAGGCAGGTCAGTAAACCTTTTAGTAAATATCAATTTGGCACTGCGTTGTTAATCCCGAGAGAGGATCGTGAGCCAAGGCAAACAACAATGTCTTCCGCTACCCATTCAGTATGCCTGCGTTAGAACCATCTACGGAGTAACAAATTCATAAAAGTTTAATGCGAATTCGTAGTATGAAGAGTTAACAACGCGGAAACCTCGGTATCGTCTCACACAATACTTAGAATATCCTTAAAGAGACACATTTGAACAGACCTGGCTCGCCGACACTTGAACAAGGTCGCTAGATTCTTAGATTCCGTTCAAAGCCCCGGACTAGCCTTGGCAGGAGGCTCAGACGGCGTCGCATTAGGACGCGTGTCGTCCGCTGTCAACTTTTTTCACCGGACTCTTTAGCTCTAATAAACGTGAAAATCATGTGAGTACCATTCGTTGTCACTGTGGACCACAATGGAAATAAGAGAATTCACATTCTCTTTTTTGTGTTATACTGTGTTTGTGAAAGGCACTATGTTCAATTTCGTTAAATTTAAATTCAAAATTTGTGTTTGTACATTTGAATGAATTCCTAGTCTGTATCAATGTGATATTCATTTACCTATTTATAGATTGTATTATTTTATAAAAAAATTGTATTATTTCATGTCTTTCATATGCCCAAATAAGTAATAATAATTGTATCTAGTCACTCAAAAACTAAACCAGACGTACATTTAAGTAGGCTGATTCTGTTTGCTATTTATATACATGAAGTCTCCAGAGTTTAACATGCTAGGTTGAACGAACGCTAGACAAACGCCTTGACGTCATCAGCCGAATTCAAAAACAATGGAAGGAAGTTTTACAGCGTCTTGAATGGAACCAATACAGGTATAGAGCAATTTAGTGAGAATGTTTAATTGTCTTGAATTCTTAAAACAAAAGGCATAATTTCTCGAAAAGATTAACGAAAGACATTTTGGAAAAATTTACTACGTGTACCTATATCTAGGTATAGATATTGACGCTTACACACTGTTCACTATACGAAATAAATATCAGATAAAGATCTAATAAAACATGGATGTTGACTAAAATAATGTCATGATTAAGATAGCTCAAAAAGTTATTCAGTGGATTATATTTCACGTTGTTACCAAGCAAAGTATCAAACTGCATAACTAGGTTAGAGGACACTATCCATATCATTTTTGTAAACAAATAACTTTGTTGCTGTATTCCCTCTCCGTTGCTATTGCTATAACAGATTTATGAAAAGTAAAGAACTGTCAGGCTCCTTTAGAACCTGTTATTATAGGTTCTTCCATATTACCTCTAGTCAGTTCCTATATACCAGAATGACGTTTGGTTTAGAGTGGTATTGAAGCAAGTATAAAAAATAAAGGAAGTTTTCTGCATAATTGATTTAGCTAATCTTGGAAACGTGGAAAGTCTGCGAGAAGTGCACGCCCAACTGGGTAATGTGGACAAACAATTCACAAGGATTATAGAGTTCTGGTCCGGGATGGGCGCGGCCTTGAAAATCCTTCGTGACGATACTACATCATCCAGATCCTATCTTGTACAGATTGAGAACCCCAAACTGGCAAATAGATTCAAAAAATCGCTTGAAAGAGCTGAAAATGTGAGTAACACTTTGTCATGCATTTATTTATTTGATATGACACTATATATGTTTTTTTTCACGCTGCGTTGATGGGCCTACACGCGTTTACTATAGCAAGGTGTAACACACAGGGAAGATAAAAACAATTGCATTCAAAGTGAGAGATCATTCCAGCCGATTTGATAAACTATCATCTTTCCATACTTCCTGTTGCGTTGGTCTGGCTTAAATTGAATATTATATTTATTCCAGCCAAAACTGTTTACTCACTACCTTAAGATTAAGTTGCAGTTAAAAACTATTAGTTCTATTAAAGTCCCAGGAGCACTATGGATGAAAACACAAACTTGTTGCTCTAATATTACAAAGCAAGATGTCTTACGGACGAAACTGACCGTTGTTTGTATATGTTACTCTCTAAATCGAAAGTACATTCTATGCATTTTATATTTCAGCGCAGTATTTTTCTAACGATATTGCAAACAAATATGAAGAACTTTCTGGCAACACCTTTTAGTGAAGAAGCGACAAATATATACTATGTTGCAAAAGAAAGTGTGCACTTAGATTTTTGTTGATTTTATATATAATATTTACCAGTAATTATGATGTTTGGTATCACAATTTATAGCTATGTATGCTCAATTAAATGTGAATTGATAGCACATTCAATCGACAGTAAATAGTGTTTAAAAGTAGTGTTCGTAATTTGAGACCGATACGTTTATCAAAATGGAAATATTTAAAATAAAAAAGTGCACACTTTCTTTTGCAACTGAGTATATGAAAGAAAGAATTATGTCAACATTGTTTACAAGTCTATAGAACGCAATTATATCATAATTCATTATTATATTCATGAGTATTTAAAGTGATGCTGTGACGTCAACGATTCAGCGTTAAACGAACATTCATAGTAAATATGTGCTCGCACTTAAATCTCGAGAATACTTGTTGCTGTCAACACCACAATATCACAGATTTAAAAATATGTACATAGAAAAAATGGTTACTTTCAGGGATGGAAGTTTTTTGGACGAATATGTAGTGACTATGTATTAGAAAGCAACACGGAGATCTATTCCGTCTACCGCTTCCTGTCTGCGCCAATAGATAACATGGGAGCCAACGCACGTGCCGATCGTCAGCATCAGCTACTACTGGAGATAGAGGATGACATCAATAACACATATCCGAAGGATGATGAAACAGAGATCATATAAAATGATTCAGAACAATGAACACATTATTATTTTAAATATTTCTATTTTTGTTTCAATTATTTTTTCCATAAATAGTGTTATACTTTCATAAATCAGGTATTCTCAAAACTCTATGTTTAAAAATTAGATATCCACGGGTCGACATACAAAAACAAAGGATATCCCGACGAGAGCAAAATGCAGATATACAATGTTTGGAACTACCATATTCTGAAATCTATTTTAACAATTTCCAAATCGAGCAGTCTGTTATTTCTGGAATTAATATAGTCATGTGACAAACTAAACACAGGTTTAGACCGTGTTCACACAGTGATAGCGGATATTGACAGTTCAAATCATGTTCATATGGAAAATCGTATCATGTGAACTGCAGAATACAGTTTTTGGCAGGTGGTTATTATAAAAACTCACCTTCCTATGGCATTGCTCAGAGTCGTCCTGTAGCATTCTACCTAATTTCATACGAAATTAATATATTTCGATGAGATTCAAATAAATCTTACAAAAGCAGATCAATAAAGCCTTCGATATTTTGGTGTATCTGCAAAACCTGTCTTTATGAAATATAAATGTAAATCAATTTGTTGATTTGAAACTCATATCTTCCTGTTGCAATTTCATTATTAATAATAAGCTGAATGCGCAAGAATTCATTCTTTCGCACTACTTTCACATAGAAGTACTCAGATTGTAAGTGGAAGTAACTGTTTCATAGAGTTTAACAAAAAAATCTAAAAAAATCTTACCATAAAAATGTCATGGCCAGAATTGGAGCGCGGTTGTAAACAGAGTATTACCCCTTGCTTATAAGGCCTGTGGGAAAATCGATTGTTTCCCTTTATACCATAAAGTCACTTATTAGCTACACTTCGTTGACCGCTATCGATTATTGGATTTTTGTCTTATCAGCTGTCTTTATCCAAGCGTGAAATGCCCACGCACTGGTTGGGTCAAGATATTTCATTACATCCTAGGATTGTTTTCTTGATGTTTTTAAGTTTTATTCAAAATGCTGAGAGATAATTAACGTAAGGAAGAAAAGAAATAAAAGGGAATTAAGAAATAGTTAGAATTTTTATCACTTTTATTGACTGATTTTTCGGGACCGAATGAAATTGTATTTATAAAAGCCATTCTATGTACAAATGTACATGCGATCGTAATGAGTTAGCTATGCTAACTATAAAACTATGTGTACGAAATTAATGCAAAAACCTCATAACAAATACACAGCAAATATTGATTTTGCATAAAAAGTCAAGATTTTTGCTTCAAGAATTTGTTTACACTAAAGTCTTGTGTACCACTTTGTAATAGGAGGTTTTAGGAATCCCCGATATGACGTCATTCCTGCGCATGCGCATTGACTGGCCGTCAATTGATCGGCCAAAATGAAAGCGAAATAGTGCATTTGACTGTACGGCAGTTTATATTTTAGGCTATATAACGTTATTAAATGACACAAAATCTAGTTTATATGCAGTGTCCGTGTTGCCGTGTCTATGCCATTGATGCTTATGTATAGTTTTCATTATAAAGCCCGATATGAAAGTGTGAATTTTAACTGAATGTAACTTGACAATGTCCGCTTTCCCTAGGCTAGCTACTTGTTATTCCTGTCGAAAATGTCCCTATTCTTTTCTTCTTTTTTTTTTGAATTAGCGCCGATATTCATTATTTTCACATAGTGCTTAGTATATTTTGTTGCTGTACATAGATGGAAAAAAATTGCTACGGTAAAGTTCTCCGCATTACTTAAAGATGATCCTCTAATTGCACATAATACATCTTGTTAAAATTTTTCAGACAATTTTTGCCACAATTTTTTTTATAAAAACATGATGTTAATTTGTAAATTATATACTTTGTTTAGAATGGTCAAGGCTTTATTCGGCTATTTTCCCTATTATATGTCTCTAATTTCAGTAAAAAAAATATTCATAGAAATCATGTCTGTAGAACGTACATTTATTTATGAATAGTGTCAAATTAAACTTTAGAAACCATGAAGACCCTTTAGCTATATAATACATGACACTGTGCTATATATATTTTTCACAACGCCTGACGATGACATAAGACACACAAACGACACGTTGCCATAGAGATCCAGTAAGGTATATTGTCCCCTAGGGCATAAAGCACGATATAACTTGGATTTAATTAATCTATGTAACATCCTGTTTATAGACTAATTGACCACACGTTATAGATGACCACTTTGAATGAATTGCATAACGTGGCATATGGCACCCATCAAGATTTGATTGAATCTACATGATCAATTCAAATCATTCATCATAACATTTTATGACTAAGTTAAATGATACCCTTGATATAAGGACGCAGATAAGACAGAATATTTTTGAATTTCAGATAACAAAGTATCTTTTTATTTTAGAGGCGACAACAAATGTCTGAAACAAAGGAAATTTTAATTCGATATTTTGAAGTCTTTGTTTTCTTTAAGTTTGAGGTTTTCCACTAATCTGCATATACTTTGTTAATCTAACAACATGCCATCAAACATATTAAATTTTTTGAAATAATGAGTAATCGCAGACCTAAACTGGCGTGTGGGAATTTCAAGCAAGCAGTTGCTCAGCTAAGATAATATACAGTTAATTAGGCATGTTTTATAATGTGTTATTGAATATTTTAATACAACAGTTTTTTTGGAAGTGTCACTTTCACATGTGTCCGTCGCTGTAGATGTCATGGACGTTGATTACCTACCACGGTGCCCAGCTACTTCTATAGTGTATACATACTTCCGTCATTATATCAAAACAGGGATATCTTTTTCTGTCATTTATTTTTGAGACATACATATGCATTATATAACCAAACAATCAAAAATTACCAAAGGTACCAGTATACATGGGAGTCTTCCTGGGGTCTTGGCGAGTTCACATGAGGAAAGATCCCACGATCGGCCGGGACTATCATAACATTTTTAAAAAATACACAAAGTACTTTTAAAGTAAAATTATGGTCTTGTATAATACTAAGTGTGCTGGTTTTGAAAAAAATACTACAGAGAGAAAAGGGTAAGATAGAAAGAGAATAATCAGTGAAGGAAAGAAGACAAATGAAAGGTGAAAGACGGGAAATCTCACAAAGCTTGATCAAAGTTAATTCTTTGATTATAGCAACAACTATCAAATATATATTATATAAGAAATTATGTATTCACTTCCACTTCAAACCTTAAAACAAACTTGATAATATTTAGTTTATTTTGGCGATAAATAATGTCTATGCTGTATCAATACACGTTCGGTATATGGCCGAACTCAATACAGTTGACGGCCACGCTATTTTTAGTAACGGAAAATCCCGGATGTGACGACACACTAAAACCTCCTATTGCAACCTCAAAATGCCGTTTTGATTTGTTTCTAAATCGCGGTTAAGATAGTAACCGTTTCCTATGCTACAATCTTTTGATAAAATAAATTGACCAAAAAAAGTTTTCCCCGAGGGTATAATATAAATTTCTCAAGTAACGGCCAAATGCAACGTAAATGACATACACTTCGAAAGTTTAGAACTGAAGAACTGTATCTGCTTCTGTGCTTATGTTGATATACAACAGTTTTACAATCAATCGTGTCATAATTATCCTTGTTAATTGGCATGGTGGTGTTATTGCCAGAGGCCAGAAAACATATTAAAGACTGTCCTAGCATACCATGGACGTTTTTGTAACTGTATCAATTTTGATTTTTAATTTGCTTATTATTTTGCATAAACTACAAACAGAAAGGACATCTTAATGATGAAATAATCTAAAATAAATATGTTGCACAATCATAAAAACATATTTTAAATTCAGTTTAAGTTTTATTTTAGAATTAGAAAGAAGTAAGACATAAACTTATGAACAAAATGCAGTAGTCATTCATCATTGACGGTAAATCGTTTGTCATGTGCTAATATTGTGTAATTGTATGGCATTAAATTTCGATGAGCCGATCAATTATCACATTTTCAGAACAGAGTAAAGCTATATAGCGGCTTTTATATGTTATTAGATATGGCTCAAATCCGGAGGTTGCTACATACCCTAGTATTTTTGTTACCAGTAACAAACCTTCTTTCTTCTAGTAACAAAAGTAACAACATCTGAATCTAGACTTACAGGCCAATATTAATAAGTATACTATTCTTAACAAGACTTGTGACTTGTGATTAAATGACCATTTTGGAGTCCCTTAGTAACACTAGTAACAAAAGGTAACAGCCTATATACTTCTAGTAACAAAAAGGGCACAAGAGGTAACACTCACTTACATTGTTAAAATACAATTATTTACCATTTCTGAGTCCCTTAGTAACACTAGTAACAAAAGGTAACAGCCTATATACTTCTAGTAACAAAAAGGGCACAAGTGGTAACACTCACTTTCATTGTTAAACTAAAATTATTTACCGTTTCTGAGTCCCTTAGTAACACTAGTAACAAAAGTTAACACCCTATATACTTCTAGTAACAAAAAGGTCACAAGAGGTAACACTCACTTACATTGTTGAAATAAAATTATTTACCATTTCTGAGTCCCTTATTATCACTAGTAACAAAAGGTAACAGCTTATATACTTCTAGTAACAAAAAGGTCACAAGAGGTAACACTCACACTGTTAAAATAAAATTATTTACCATTTCTGAGTCCCTTAGTAACACTAGTAACAAAAGGTAACAGCCTATATACTTCTAGTAACAAAAAGGTCACAAGAGGTAACACTCACTTACATTGTTGAAATACAATTATTTACCATTTCTGAGTCCCTTATTAACACTAGTAACAAAAGGTAACAGCCTATATACTTCTAGTAACAAAAAGGTCACAAGAGGTAACACTCACTTACATTGTTGAAATAAAATTATTTACCATTTCTGAGTCCCTTAGTAACACTAGTAACAAAAGGTAACAGCCTATATACTTCTAGTAACAAAAAGGTCACAAGAGGTAACACTCACTTACATTGTTGAAATAAAATTATTTACCATTTCTGAGTCCCTTAGTAACACTAGTAACAAAAGGTAACAGCCTATATACTTCTAGTAACAAAAAGGTCACAAGAG
Source organism: Saxidomus purpurata (assembly GCA_022818135.1). Taxonomy (NCBI): domain Eukaryota; kingdom Metazoa; phylum Mollusca; class Bivalvia; order Venerida; family Veneridae; genus Saxidomus; species Saxidomus purpurata. The sequence goes on from JAFMSR010000014.1 coordinate 38,682,523, forward strand.
GTAACACTCACTTACATTGTTGAAATAAAATTATTTACCATTTCTGAGTCCCTTAGTAACACTAGTAACAAAAGGTAACAGCCTATATACTTCTAGTAACAAAAAGGTCACAAGAGGTAACACTCACTTACATTGTTGAAATAAAATAATTTACCATTTCTGAGTCCCTTATTAACACTAGTAACAAAAGGTAACAGCCTAT
>JAFMSR010000014.1:38683224-38705724 GCA_022818135.1 Saxidomus purpurata
TTTTTTGAATGAATTGAATTGTATTCCAACCAATATTTTTGAATAGCTCGGACAAGATAAGTAACAAACTGCAATAACACTGAAATGCTTACTCAATTGAGTTATTGACTTCATGAACTAGCAAATGTTCTTCATTATCAAGTTTCATCCCATTGTACATTTCATGAAGCCATACTGAATATAAAATCACATACAAAAAGAACAAAAGTAACAACTCTGTAAAGAGTCAAGATTTTGGTTTTTGGTTCTGTGTAGCTTACACTTCCTCTCATTGTGATCTCGACCATATGTTATGTTATTTCAACATACTTTCGAATAGCTCCAAAGTACATAACAATGTTAAAGAACTCTGTAATGAGGCAAAATGTACCAGGTTAAGGTTCTGTGCACTACTTCCTCTGAACTGTCTGCCCCAATTTATGAGCTTATGTAGCTTGATCAACCAGTAGTGTGCAATTAAGGTCTGGACTGGGGAAGAATAAACAACAGGGCAATAACTATTAACATACTCCAGATAAGTTATGGTTCTTGTCACAATTGGTCTTCCTTACATTGTACGACAAATATATTAATTAAGAAATAATATTAATGCCACCCAGTATTTTTCAAGTTCCCCGGACAAGGAAAAGCAACAAAGGGCAATAACTCTGTAATATTAGTCAAGATGGAGTTATGGATCTTAGTAATTCAATCCCTTCAATGTGCTTGACCATTGTATGAAGTTGTATTGAATTCCATCCAAAGTAGTGTTTCAATTATCTCCGGACAAGGAAAACTAACAAAGGGCAATAACTCTATTATTAGTCAAGATGGAGTTATAGTTCTTGTGCAATGCACATCCTCTCAATTCTTGATCTTCCGTATGTAGTACATAGTGTAACCTTGAATTCCACAAGTAGTTTTCAAGTTATGCCCGGACAAGGAAAATGCAAATACCGACACGACCGCCCGACCGACGCCATCTAAGGCACAACATCCTGACCAACCGGGTGACTGTATATTATCCTAAACTTTTTTGGGGTATAAATACAGGCTTTTCCCTATATATTTATATAGGAAAAGCATCCGCTTGTGTTAGAATATTCATATAGCAGTGTAAAATCTCACTCGGAAACGGACAAAAAGTAAATAAAGTGTGTGATGTGCTTAAAATTGGGAGATTTGCTTTTTCACAGGTAAACATGAAATGTCAGTTTGATTTCTTTTATTATGGACACACTCTACAACATTGACAGTTCCATAAGACTAAGAGTCATGTTAAAATATCATAGAAGAAAAAGGCTGTAAAAATATGAATTCAAGACACAAAATCATATTTATCTATAAGTCTTTGAGCAATCCCTCGCTTTTTCATAGTTAAGAGAACGTTCTCTAGGCTTTGTGGACTTTAATATCTAAATTTGTTTACCAGATGTTTCCATCTTTGAACTTGTATCAACAGTGGATCCCAGCATGTAGCTTGCCTGATTCAGTTGGGACTCCATGCTGGAAACCAGCTGGGATGCTGATGCAGCAAGCTCACTGGTTGAAAACTGTGACAGAGGAATCTCATTGGTTGCCATCTGAGCTGGATGTGTGACATGGATCTGTGCTGGATAGCCATTGGTCACATTAACTGGCATGTAACTACTGGGTAAATTTGATACAGCAGGTTCAACAGACTGTGAAACAGGAAGTCTCATTGACTGAAAATGAAAACCTAGGTATATGAAAACTTATTCACATTTAACACTCAAATTCAAAGGTTGATCATACAGCATGTACTGTACAAAGATGATCTGCATTAAATAATTTAAAGACCCAGAACCAAAACTTATTTCCGTTATAATTATCTGGAGAAAATAACACAGTAAAGAAGAAGCACAACTAACCATCATTTGCGTGGAGTCTACGACATTATTACTGCTGGATGGCTGTTGTTGAGTGTCCAGTGGCAGCATGTTACCACTCAGATCATCCCTGTCATCTATACTGGAACTGTCCTCAGCATAATCCTTTCCTACAAAGCACATTTATAGTTACTCCATCATTATATGGGGTTTAATACATTGAAATCAAAATTTAAAGAGCTTAATTAAAAAGAACACTTTAATGTAACCAGATTTAAGCTTTTAGGAAAGACTGCACCTAAATCCATAATTTTTGTCTTGTCTCAGTCTATAAGCTACATTTTGTAAGTCTGAAGTCACTTAGCGAATGCATATTAAGCAAATATACATTTAATTCTGGTTACACGTACAGACACTAATCAAACTTAACTAGAGCTATCACTAAATGTGATTAATACCCCCAAAAGACTGCTTTATAAACTGAGAAAGTTCGTAGTAACAGAATACCTTGCAAACAAACTAAAAAGAGATATTGTTCTTGGCAATAACTCTGTAATTTGTCAAGATAGAGTTATGGTTCTTGTACACTGCACTCGTCCCATTGTGCTTGACCATTGTATGAAGTTGTATTGAATTCCAACCAATAGTTTTCGAATAATGATCCGGACAAGTAAAAGTAACAAAGGGCAATAACTCTGAAATGAGTCAAGATAGAGTTATGGTTCTTGTACACTGCACTTCCTCTCATTGTGCTTCATCATTGTATGAAATTGTATTGAATTCCAACCAGTAGTTTTCAGAATTATGCTCCGGACAAGGAAAACTAACAAACGGCAATAACTCTGTAATTAGTCAAGATGGAGTTATAGTTCTTGTGCACTGCACTTCCTCTCAATGTGCTTGACCATTGTATGAAGTTGTATTGAATTCCAACCAGTAGTTTTCAAGTAATGCTCGACAAGGAAAACTAACAAAGGGCAATAACTCTGTAATTAGTCAAGATGGAGTTATAGTTCTTGTGCAGCACTTCCTCTCAATGTTTGATCATTGTATGAAGTTGTATTGAATTCCAACAAGTAGTTTTCAAGTTATGCTCCGGACAAGGAAAAGCAACAAAGGGCAATAACTCTGTAATTAGTCAAGATGGAGTTATGGTTCTTCTGCACTGCACTTCCTCTAAATGTGCTTGACCATTGTATGAAGTTGTATTGAATTCCAACAAGTAGTTTTCAAGTTATGCTCCGGACAAGGAAAAGTAACAAAGGGCAATAACTCTGTAATTAGTCAAGATGGAGTTATAGTTCTTGTGCACTGCACTTCCTCTCAATGTGTTGACCATTGTATGAAGTTGTATTGAATTCCAACAAGTAGTTTTCAAGTTATGCTCGGAGGCAAGGAAAACTAACAAAGGGGCAATAACTCTGTAATTAGTCAAGATGGAGTTATAGTTCTTGGGCACTGCACTTCCTCTCAATGTGCTTGATCATTGTATGAAGTTGTATTGAATTCCAAAAAGTAGTTTTCAAGTTATGCTCGGACAAGGAAAATGCAACAGACCGCCCGACCGACCGACCAACCACCGGGTGACTCCTATATACCCCCCTAAACTTCGTTTTGGGGGTATAATTACCGTATGGTATGTATACAATATATTAACATACCAATTGCCTGGTACTCCTCTTCTTCATCTGTCTGTGTGGTGTCTGGTTCCCCTGACACTATATCATCCAATGATCTTCTCTCACTCTACCAAAGGAATAACTTCTTGTTAATGTAATATACAAGATAAAAACAGTAACAGGTCAACAGAGTCAAGTTCACATATTTCAAAATAACAATCATGTAGGAACTTCTTTTTGAAGAGCTGGAGTAATGTGTAGGTAACTGTTGCTAAATCTAAAATATGCTGGTTAAAACACTACTAGAGTTGACTAGATCCATCACTGCAAGTGATTCATAACCCTACCAATTGGTTACTGGTATTAGCCTCAGCACTAAATAGTGCAATGATTATGACTAAGTTAAACTTACTTCAAACATACCATTCAATCCATTACATCACCAATATATATGAACTGGATAGAAGCATTACAAACCTTCATTGGTATTCTATGAGTGACCTCAGCTTCATTGGAGGCTGACCCTGTTATAGAACTGACAGCTGATTCCATCACATCAAAGCTTCTTCTACCTGTAAAGATCATGCATTCATGTAACAGTGACTGTATAGTCATAATATAGTGTCATATCCTGTAAAACAGTCTTACTTTTTGTGGAATCTGCTTTAAAAGAAAGGGTCTTTTGTGTCCTGTTGGTACATCTTAAAACTTCATAACACGAAGACATTTCCGTTTAAAATGAATACACTGATTACCTGTATAAACATAAACAGATATATTTAAAGTCATAATACCCTTCAATATTTAAAGTAAAGATAGATTATGCAGATTAAATACTTCTTTGCAGTTATGATATCTTACAGCCATCCATGGTTTACCTGTTCTTACTGAAGAGCTTTGCTCAGCTTCAACTTCTCCATGACCTTGACCTATTTCACCACTGTCTCCATGGTGATGTCCTCTGCTGACCTGTGCAGAAGATTCTCCTGATGTTGAAACCTCAGACTGTGAATGCCGCATGCTGAGTATAGAACTGCTGCTTGTACTCTGTAAGTTCATTAAATATCAAAGTTTTAGTAAAATAGATTATATTCATCTATATTCATCAACACTCTGTACTACCTACTGATAAAGGTGCAAGATGGACTTCTGTACACAAGTCTGTTGTTTCTTGACCAAAGCAAAAGTGAATTTAATGGGTGTTACAGTGGCTGAGTGGTTAATGCTCTGGACTACCTTCTGGAGGTCCCCAGTTCAAATCTTGGCCGGGGCACTGGAAATTTCAGTTTCCCACCCAACTAGAAAAGGTAAATTTTTGGCTATGTTATGCTAGAAAAATCCATATATTTGCAAAATATATTCAGTAAATTGTTCATTTAATAAGTTTTCAGCAAGATAACTACCACATTATCAAGTTGGAGGAAGAATCTTGTTTCGTCTGACCTACATTTCAACTTGTTACTATTTATAAATTATGTTTACTTGCGTAATATTGTGCATTTAGATGTCATGAATCTTGAAAATCTGTTCCTTTTTTAAAATTTAATTTTTAAAGCAAATAACAGACTTTTGGCAAGTTTGATTTAAGTGATAATATCTTTGATAAACGATAATGTGACAATTATATTTTTGCACTATAACAAAAATGAATATTTAATATATATGAATCTGTAAAACATTGTTTTTCAATTGAGTATAGTTGAATAAACAAAACTTTGTTTGACTATCCTAGTCAAAAAATGATAATTCATCATTCTGTCATGTAGATTAAAAAAAAAATTGTTGCTAATAGGGGAAACAACTCAATTATAATTATTTGTTACATGTTTTTAAAGGATTCATTGAAATGTTAAAATGTGTGTTTCATAATATATTCTTGTAGTCATGTTCAACATAATGTGCAAATTGTGGTAAAAGAAATTTAAAGTGGCATTATGCTCATCTTACTGCACATAGTGTATTTTTGGTGACAGTTTTATAAAAGCAATTTTCGGTAGCTGTGCATTTAAATGTGTTAAACTAATGATAATGCCGCATTAATATTTGAAGTTGGTGCTTTATAAATTAAAGAAATGGACTAATAAAATAATAATTCCTTCCTTGGCAGTGATATCCCTTGTGTTACTAGTGTTGCTCGGCAATGGAAGGGAAGCAACTCCGACATGCATTTGTTTATTTTTTAAATTGACTCTCCCAGTCAAAATAGGAAAAGTAATATTTGGAAAGTTATTATTTCGTACTGGTAGCAGGAAAAGTTTGTTGTATTGGATTAAAAGTTATTATTTCCTCTACCTTTTTCACACACACCTATTTCAGTTGAAATTTTTAATGTGCATGTCACTTCAAGGAAAAAAATCATAATCAGTAGGAAAAATTTCTAGCAGTACAGAAACTTCACTTAGACCTTATTAAAACTTAAAGTGGAATTATGCACATTTTTTTCAAGTAATAAATCCAGCTGAAATAGGTGTGTGTACAAAAGGGGAGAGGAAATAATAGCTTTTAACTCAATACACCAAACTCTTCCCGCTACCAGTACAAAATAATAACTTTCCAAATATAACTTTTCTTATTTTGACTGGGAGAGTCTTTTTAGAAAAAAAAACAACTGCATGCAGGAGTTGCTTCCCTTCCACTGCCGAAATCTCTACCAACAACAACGACAAAATCAACTATCATTTTATCAGTCCGATTTTTTTATTTCTAAAGCACCAACTTCAAATACTAATGCGACATTATCATTAATTTATCATATTTAAATGCACAGCAACCAAAAATTGCTTCATAAAACTGTCACCAAAAATACACTATGTGCAGTAAGATGCGCATAATGTCACTTTAAGTTTGACTTACAGGCTGACTCATGAGTGACCTCTGGTCTGAAGTGGCAGTTGCTGTAACTTGTCGCTGTGGTAACTGTATGCTGTTTGCTGATTGGCTTACAGTACTGTCAACATCAGGGGAGATCACTCTCTGTACAGCAACAATACGATTCTGAGCATCCACTATCAACTGATGCACTGGGTATCCTGTCTGCTGAAACAGAAAAATCAGAGCATTTGATGCCATAGTTACTGTAACACTTTCATATAATAAATTTATTTTGCTCAGAAATAACATAAACGAAGGCATTCTATGTTATTTCTACTCCTCTACAAAACATATGACAAGAGGGCCAAGATGGCCCTATATCGCTCACCTTGGTACAAGTCCACTTGCCTGGTGGAAGATCACTAGATAATGTTATATACCAAATAAGTTTTCCTATATACGCCTTTGTAAAACAAATGACCCCCCCCCCGGGCAAGGTCAATTTTGACCCCAGGGGCATAATTTGAACAAACTTTAAAGAGGTCTACTAGGCAATGCTACATGCCAAATATCTAAGCTCTAGGCCTTGTGGTTTCAGAGAAGAAGATTTTTAAAGTTTTTACTATATATTCCTATGCAAAACTAAGTGACCCCCGGTGCGGGGTCAATTTTGACCCGGGGGTCATAATTTGAACAATATTGGTAGAGGTCCACTAGACAATGCTACATGCCAAATATCTAAGCTCTAGGCCTTGTGGTTTCAGAGAAGAAGATTTTTAAAGTTTTTACTATATAAGCCTATGTAAAACTAAGTGACCCCCGGTGCGGGGTCAATTTTGATCCGGGGCTCATAATTTGAACAATATTGGTAGAGGTCCACTAGCCAATGCTACATGCCAAATATCTAAGCTCTAGGCCTTGTGGTTTCAGAGAAGAAGATTTTTCAAGTTTTTCCTATATATTCCTATGCAAAACTAAGTGACCCCCAGTGCGGGGTCAATTTTGACCCGGGGGTCATAATTTGAACAATCTTGGTAGAGGTCTACTAGACAATGCTACATGCCAAATATCTTAGCTCTAGGCCTTGTGGTTTCAGAGAAGAAGATTTTTCAAGTTTTCCCTATATATTCCTATGCAAAAACTAAGGGCCCACCCGCGCGGGGTCAATTTTGACCCAGGGGTCATAATTTGAACAATCTTGGTAGAGGTCCACTAGACAATGCTACATGCCAAATATCTAAGCTCTAGGCCTTGTGGTTTCAGAGAAGAAGATTTTTAAAGTTTTTCCTATTTGTTGCCCTAGCAACCAGAGTTCTGCATGTAATGGAATTCTTTGAACAATTTTGGTAGAGCTTCATGCAAGGAACATTCCTGCATAGTTTTATCAACATTGGCCTAGAGGTTTCAGAGGAGATGTCATTTGAATCAAAATGTTGATGGACGACGGACAATCATCGATCAGAAAAGCTCACCCTGGCATAGCCAGGTGAACAGTCAAGTGGTAAACTAGAAACACTTACCTATTAGCAAAAACAGCAAAAACAAGAGCTGTCTCTCACAAGTGACGAAAGAGGTGCCTCACAGTCTGTGTCCTCTCCATGTGCGCAATAAATGTGCTATGTATTTTTAAAATCATTCCATGCATGACAGAGTAACCATGCATACAGTTTTCCATTACTTTAAACACTAAGTGTGACCTTGACCTTTGAGGTAGGGACTTGGGTCTTGCACGCGACACATCCGCTTGAAGTGCTAGACATTTGTGCCAAGTTATTTTAAAATCCTTCAAAGCATGATAAAGTTATAGTCCGGACACAAATGTATGCATATATACATGATTCCATTACCTATAAACTCATAAGTGTGACCTTGACCTTTGTGGTAGGGACGTGGGTCTTGCACGCGACACGTCGTGTTGATGTGCTAGACATTTGTGCCAAGTTATTTTAAAATCCTTCAATGCATGACAAAGTTACAGTCCGGACACGAATGTGTGCATATATGCATATATAGAGGAATCCATTACCTTCAAACTCCAAGTATGACCTTGACCTTTGAGCTAGGGACGTAGGTCTTGTACGCGACACGTCGTGTTGATGTGCTAGACATTTGTGCCCAGTTATTTTAAAATCCTTCAATGCATGACAAAGTTACAGTCCGGACACGAATGTGTGCATATATACAGGATTCCATAACCTTCATACTCCAAGTGTGACCTTGACCTTTGAGGTAGGGATGTGGGTCTTGCACGCGACACGTCGTCTTGATGTGCTAGACATGTGTGCCAAGTTATTTTAAAATCCTTCAATGCATGACAGAGTTACAGTCCGGACACGGATTGTAAGTGGGGACGCACAGACGGACGGACAGATGGTGCGATTTTAATATGCCTCCCTTCGGGGGCATAAAAAGCTGTTCTGCAGTAAACATGGAAAATTACATTTTTATAAATTGTGTACTTTTCAAACACAATTTTGCTACCTGTTTAGGACAGGTAACATTATAACAGAAAGTTTACAAAATTGAATTTAAAACTGTTACTTACATCACAGACAGAACTACTTGCTACTGACTGTCCGTTGCCATAGGTATCACTTTCATGGTGCATGGTGTTATAGCCGGCCATCTGGACCTGAGCTTCGTTCCCTGACACAGATATATCACCAAACTGTTGTTGTTGTTGTGAGTTGCTCTGGCCCGGCTGGTACGAGGATTCTGCTGCCTGATACATCTGACTGCTAACTGACGTACCCTGAAAATTGTCAGAACAATTCTTTACATTATATACAGTAATGCTTTCTTAATTATATTATACAAATTTTTACATTAATTGACCGGCTTATTTGGTGGCATGGAATGAAACACTTACAAATATATTCGTTAGTGACTTTCTGATGGATACAGTCAATCGCTAGTTACTGTTTAAGCTCTTATTAGGCTATGGTCATAGGCAATTATTTCCAAAATTCTTTTTAAATTGCTGGCAGAAAAAGAGTGAGCAGTAATTAGTATTTACTACTAATGCTACCTTATGTAGTTAGATTATAAACATTTCCACTTTCTAAACCTACCCAGGCACTGTTTACTTGTAAACTTTTGCTTTAAATCTACTTTATACCTGTACGTCATAGCTGTCTGCGGCGTAACGATTGGAGTTTTGAAACACTCCCTGTCCTCTGTACATTGACTGTACAAATGATGCTGAAGACGATGATGGTATGGATGAGCTTGGTTCATCTTCTCTCAGTTGCTGGTACATCATGTGACCAGAAGTGGGGCGTGAACTCTGCCATGATGACGGTTCGTCAGATCCTGTATCACCCATTCTCACTATTAATGTTTAAACTCAACCATTGGTACAGGAGATGCATTTCATCTGAAACAAGAGCTGTCCCTCACAAGTGACGAATGCCCCCGAAAGAGGTGCCTCACAGTCTGTGTCCTCTCCATGTGCTCAATAAATGTGCTATGTAATTTTAAAATCCTTCCATGCATGACAGAGTAATCATGCATACAGTATTCCATTACTTTAAACACTAAGTGTGACCTTGACCTTGAGGTAGGGACTTGGGTCTTGCCTGACACATCCGCTTGATGTGCTAGACATTTTTGCCAAGTTATTTTAAAATCCTTCAAAGCATAATAAAGTTATAGTCCGGACACAAATGTATGCATATATACAGGATTCCATTACCTATAAATTCTAAGTGTGACCTTGACCTTGTGGTAGGGATGTGGGTCTTGCACGCGACATGTCATCTTGATGTGCTAAACATTTGTGCCAAATTATTTTAAAATCCTTCAAAAGCATGACAAAATTACAGTCCGGCCACGAATGCGTGCATATATGCATATATAGAGGAATCCATTACCTTCAAACTCTAAGTGTGACCTTGACCTTTGAGGTAGGGATGTGGGTCTTGCACGCGGCACACGTCGTCTTGATGTGCTAGACATTTGTGCCAAATTATTTTAAAACCTTCAATGCATGACAAAGTTACAGTCCGGACACGAATCTGTGCATATATGCATATATAGAGGAATCCATTACCTTCAAACTCTAAGTATGACCTTGACCTTGAGCTAGGGACGTGGGTCTTGCACGCGACACGTCGTCTTGATGTGCTAGACATGTGTGCCTAGTTATTTTAAAACCCTTCAATGCATGACAAAGTTACAGTCCGGACACGAATGTGTGCATATAATTATGACGGATTCCATAACCTTCATACTCCAAGTGTGACCTTCACCTTTGAGGTAGGGACGTGGGTCTTGCACACGCCCCGCGCGTCTTGATGTGCTAGACATGTGTGCCTAGTTATTTTAAAATCCTTCAATGCATGACAAAGTTACAGTCCGGACACGAATGTGTGCATATATAGAGGTTCCATAACCTTCATACTCCAAGTGTGACCTTCACCTTTGAGGTAGGGATGTGGGTCTGCACGCGCCACGTCGTCTTATGTGCTAGACATGTGTGCCAAGATATTTTAAAAATCCTTCAATGCATACAGTTACAGTCCGTTTACACTCGGGGACAGACGCATTGGGTACAGGACGGATGCGATTTCATCTCGGGAAAAAAAATATACTAGAATATACTCCTATTCACGACTATAACAAAGCAGTCTAAAACAGAGCTATATCCCTCACCGCAAATAAAAACATTAAAGGAATTTATGTTACTGAGTGCAGTTTTCTCTCAGAGGTGCAAAGAGTGGATTTCCAAAGGCAAATAAAGCTACTGGCCTTTTCAAGTAGTCAAAGAAAAGGTTTCTGTAAAGAAGGGATGTGTTGGTTTTGTGAGCAGACAAATCTTTGACCTTAACTTGTGACCTTGACCTAGAGTCAGCGTGGCCAGATCATTGGTTCTGCACATTAACTGGATGAGGTAAACAGTTGACATCAGTTTCATCAAAATCCTTTAAAGGGTTAAGGAGATATGGAACAGACAGGAAATTCAAGACTCAAATGTTTGACCTTAAGTTGTGACCTTGACCAAACATGACCAGATGATCAGTTCTGCTCTTTGTCTTGAAATGGTGTACATTTGACTGGAGTTTCATCAAAATCTTTCAAGTATGAAATGAAAACAAGTATCAAGACTCAAACCTTTGACCTTAATTTGAGACCTTGGTCTTGAGCCAGCATGACCAGATAATGGGTTCTGCACACCGTCTTGATGAGGTGAACATCTGAATGGGTAAAGGAGATATGAAGCAGACAGGAAATTCATGACTCAAACATGACCTTGAGCCAGCATGACTGGCCAATGGGTTCTGCACATCGCCTTGATGAGGTGTTGTTATGAAGTTATTCAAGGGGATAAGGAAATATGGAGCGGACTGGAAATTCAAGACTTAAACCTTAAGTTGTGACCTTGGCCTCATGGATTCTGCACATCCCCTTTATATTAAAGGTGTACATCTGACCAAAGTTTCATCAAAATCCTTAGTAGTTAAGGAGATATGGAGTGGACAGGAAATGTAACAGGCAGAAGGTGGGACAGAGACCATCAGGTTGGTTATAATACTATATTTAATGAGCTTCCGGGTCAACTTGTACCTTAGAGTCAACTCGTACCTTAGTCATCTCGTACCCGAATTGGTCAACTCGTACCGTTCAAAAAGTCAACTCCTACCCTATGTAGTCAACTCGTACCTTTTGTTTCAAAACTAACATTTCATCTACCTTTTGTTTCAAAACTTATATTTTCAACCAGGAACAAAAGGTACTGATATGTATTCAAAGGTTGGAATTTATCATTATTTTATTGAGATCTGTGTTATAGTGCTCAATAGTTAGAGCGGGTGCTCATATTTCCGACCAGCATCTAACACCGAACAATTTTCTAAACTCTCAGCCATTGGCTGAATTTAAATTGATTTGAATTATATGACATCATCACTTTTTCGTCATAGCCTTTCTTTTTTGCCTGGAAGAAATTTTTGATCGGCAACACGTTTTCAATTCCTGAAGCATGATATCTGATATACGGCAGTGAGTTTCGGTAAGTAAAATTACAAGTTTGATAATTTTTGCAACAAATTTCCTAAGGTTGTCATGTCATTTCGTTAACACCAAATAATTCTTAAACATGATTTTGGCATATTATTACATGTATTTCACAACTGATAAACACGTGCAGATATCTGACGTCACATTACCGAGAGGGGGCGGGGAGGTGGTCGGATTAAGATACACATTTTAGATTAGTGAATCTATTTCCGAACAAATGCAAAATTTCGTAAATACCATTCTGTCACACAAATGAATGTTTTCTATCATTTTTACAAAATATTTCATATGAAATTTTGGCGATTCATAAAGTCAGCTTTGAGTAATGTTGTTTTTTTTTTACTATTTCAGTCATGAGTCAACAAGTTGGCGCAAAAAGAAGACGTCAGTACGACACGTCTATGGTTGATCATGCTGCCAGTCTGGTCAAAGCTGGGTCTATCTCTCTATGTCAAGCTGCTAAAACATACAAAGTGCCCAAAACAACTCTTTATGATAGAATATCAAAGAGGTATCATAGCACAGATATTGGAGCGAAGCCAGTTTTGTCTAGCGAAGAAGAAACACGCATTGTTTCATGGGCTCTCCACTTAAGCCGAATAGGATACGGCAGAACTAAACAAGAACTTTCCAATACTATTAAGAAGATACTGGATGCAGATGGTCGACGAAATCCATTTGTTGATAATCGTCCTGGTAGACAGTGGCTGAAGTCATTTCTTTCGAGACACCCAGAGTTAACTGTGAGAACCACAATTCAGTTAGGCAAGGAGAGGGCCGTCATTTCAAAAAGAAAAGGTAATAAAAGTGGTTTGATGACTTTGAATCGTATATAAGGGACGAAATGGGGATCCAGACCTTTTAAATGACCCGACTAGGATTTATAAGCAGACGAAGCGGGTTTTCCTTGTGTCAGGTCAAGGGTGCCAAAGTTATTGGCTCAAAGGGAGCCCCAGTAGTCTACCATTATGGTAACTCAGATAAAACGCAGATGACTGTTATGGCAGCTGCAAGTGCCTCGGGCACTACATTCAACCAATGATAATTTTTCCCGGACAACGCTTTAGTTACAACCCCTTAGAAGGTTTTGAAGAGGCTGCCCTCGGTCGGTCAGATAGTGGCTGGATGGATGCCGAGGTATTTAATGATTGGCTGGCGAATGTTTCATTCCAGGTGTTGAGGCCCGTAACGTGAAGAAACCGGTTCTTCTCCTCATCGATGGCCATACAACTCACATCACCAAGGAGGCATCAGATACCTGTGTAGCTCATGGTGTAGAGTTATACTGCTTACTTGCACATGCTTCACATGTGAGCAACCCCTTGATTTAAGGCTTTTGGCCTCTTAAACAATCCTGGCGCCAGTCTGTTCGAGACTGGCAGACTGCAAATATTGGTCAATTTGTTACAAAACGAACATTTGCTAGGGTCTTTAAGGGTGCCTGGCTAAAGAGCAGCACCATAGAAGCAGCTGTTAAAGGGTTTTTGAAGCTGGCCTGTTCCCCTTTAATCCCTCTAGAGTTGCGGAAACAATCAAAATTGAACCGAGTAAATTATTTATGTCCCAACCTATCTCAACGGAGCAATCATCTAGTTCTCCCCAGGCCAGGCCGCGTTTTCGCAAGTTTGTGTTACAATAGCAAATTCAGCCTCTAGTACTGAATTACCGACTACCTCCATTGCTCTTGTACCGCAATCATCCTCTTCAGCAGTACATACTTTCTCAGGTGCCATGGTACCAACAGACCCTATTGCTGTAAGAAGTTCTGTCAGCTCTACGCGCGTTAACCGCTTCCTCGTTAGGGTGTGTCTGCTGTCTCAACTTCCGCATTACCTGCTGCATCATATACCGCGTAACAATTGATTCTGTTTCTACAGTGCCTATCACACTCACAAATGTGTTACCCGCTGCCACAAGCGCAGAGCCTACATCTGTTGCTTCTGTTGGTACTTTACTGTCAACTGCTTGTATTACTGAGGTACAGCCTTTCAGCCTTGCTTCAAATGTTAATATAGTCAGGGACACGTTAGGCTCTGCCACTGCCTCTGTAAGTGCGCTGTCGTCATCTACTTTGGCAGTATTACCTGCTACAGATGATATGACATCGCATGCAGTAAGTCCAAACGCATCTGTTGTGGTGTCTGGTGAAGAATCACCTTTTAGTAAATATCTCAAAATTCCAAAGCCGAATTCCAATATCTCTGTTAAAAAGGCACGTAAGATAATTCTTCCAAAAGCTACCCCGGGCGGGATCACAGGCACGAAGTTACAGGCAAATTATAAAAGATAATCTGGAAAAGAAAGAAACTGAACTAAAGGAAAAGCAAAAGCGAAAGGAAGAGCGGTTGTTCAAAAAAGCCAAAAGAGCAAAAAGAACTTGAAGAAAAGAAGGCAAGAATAGCGAAAATAAAAGGAAGAAAGAGAGGCGAAGAAAAAACAGAAGGCTGAACAGAAGAAACTGCAAAAAGAAGAGGAAGAACAAATCATGAATGAAATAGAAAAATCTGATAGTGATGATATGGTACAGGTTGAGGCAGGGAAATGTTATGCATGTGAAAAAGTGTATGACAACTTCATTCAGTGCCACAACTGTTCAAGAAGATTCCATTTAACTTGTGTTGAATCAGATCTGCTGATGATAGATGAAGTACCCTTTGAATGCAAATACTGCTGACTTTGAGTTTTTGATACGAGCACTCATTGTTTTAAAGACAGCGCTGCAAATGGAAACTTCTTTAACTGTTTAACGTTGCTACTTCATGCATCGACCGTTTGATTTCAGTTTACTGTTAAGGTGAAAGTTTAAGTGTGTTTCTGTTTAATTCTCGCGTACTTGTTGCCTTAGTGATGGCTATTTGTTACTTCCTAGTATCCGGACCCTATACACATGAACAGTTTCATAAAATGACTATAATCATTTGAATAAAGATAATAATGAAGTAAGCACAAGCTTGTAAATATTTAAGTACTAGTATATTAAATCGTGATAGGAATTTCTGTGCCTGTTAAAAATATTGTATACTTGTAGGTGTAATAATGTTTACTTTTAAACGTTGTTTAAATATGGTAATTACTTTAGAAGTAAAGCATAGTCCTCTGTCTTTGTTTTTAATCATTTGTTTTTAAAAATCTGAAAATGTTCGGAATTAGAATCACATTTGTTCGGAATCTAAACCACTGTTCGGAATAACAAACATCAAGTCCTGTGATTTTGATTGCAATATCTTTTTAAGTAAAAGGCCCTTATAGTTCGTAAATACAATTAAGCATTGCTCAAAAACAGTTTTGCCGATAGTAATAAAAATTTTAATGAAAAGTGAATCTTTTTCCGAACAGTGTTAAATCACGCTTAAGTGGTCGGTAATATGTGCACCCGCTCTACTGTCACTTGATCAGAAATCCACCGCCTTGATAAATAAATTCACACATAAGTTTTTTGTACATAAATCGGTAACAAATAAAACAGGTAGCATATTAACTAATTTTATAAGCGTGTCTACAATTTGAGCAATGATTATGTCTTTTTAATTTGTAACGTTTCCGAAAAACAAAAGTTATCATTGTGCAAACTCGCTAATTTTCGGTCACTCTGCAAATACGCGACTAACTTGCAACATGATTTAATCCAATTATCACAATTAAAATATTCGGCCTATTCTTTACAAAGGCATAAAATGATGTTAATTCAATATATACATTGTCGCATGTCTACATAAACACAATTACACACGACATTTTGGAAAACACCACGCGTGTTTATTGGTTTAGCGCGCGAAACGGGTACACAGATTTACCTTTCATCAGCTGTCTTGCATCGTGTCTTGTATATTGTCATGAATCGGGGGCACGCGTTTCACGGAAATTGTATGCGTCCCGTGGAATCATTGTTGGATTTTTTTAGCGTCCTTTTGGGAAAAGTATGCGTACAAATACGCGGAATTAAGCGTTTCCGAGAACCTAAATTCGATGTTCGAGGGCCTATTTTGTCTTAAAGTACCTAAGTTGAACTGAAATAAACATATTTTTGTCATTTACATGATGAAAATAAAACAATTTTCGAAAGTCCCTTTATTCATTATTTTAGTAACACTTCAAATGAATGATTACGTAGGGTATGATGTTGACTTTTTTTCAAAACATTCTCTTCATTTCAACCCCTTTCTGATACAGTTTTGCTAAATAAGAGCAAAATAGCGTATTTTAAGGAAAAAATTTAATGATGATTGATAAAAAAAATTATTATCTAAAAGATACTGTATAAAAAATGTAACGGTACAAGTTGACCAATTCGGGTACGAGATGACTAAGGTACGAGTTGACTTAGGTACGAGTTGACTGGTTACCTTTAATAACGTAACTATATAAAGTAACCATTACTAAATTCAGAATGTTCAGGTATTTGTGGTTTCATACTTTTCATTTGTTTTTTAATATTAATTATATATACAATGCTGCTGCATTTATTGCAAATAAAGTGTAAACAAAGATCCAAATATAATATTCCTCAATTTGCAAAAAGGCAGTGGCTAGGTAGCCGTGACCGGCTACCTAGTCCTTTGGTCTAGGTAGCCGGATCCGGCTACCTAGACCAAAAGGCTAGGTAGCCGTACATATATTTCATACAAGGCTCTATATAGAATCGGTTTTGAATTATCATTATTTGTAATAGTTAACTTGTTTATTGATTTTAGATAAGGATCGGAGTAGTACGTGTAATTTACCGCTACCTTGCCACTGCCTTCTTTAAGCAGTTAAATATGCCCGAAACATTGAATTTAAGTTTTATCACGGTCTTACTTATAATTTTTGTTTTACATGTTCATAAAGTTCATAATTTCAGCTTTCATTTGATACCAAACATTTAAAAATTCATCAAAAAATAAAGAAAATAAAGGGTACGGCTGTATTTTCCAATATATTCTTACTTCGTATAATTATAGAACGGCCAGATAATACACTTTTCCAAACAGAACAAGTTGTTTTGAATAAACAACATTCAGAACATTTTTAATGTTAGAGAAAAATAATTTTTCGCATTCATAAATTAACGAATTTGTGTCACATAGCTTTGACTTAATTGATAAGAGTTAATTTTGTCATCTTTTATGACAGGCAATATTTTTCACACGTATCACGAGTGACAAATGACAAGTGGAAAATAAACATTGACCAGTTACGGTTTATCGGGAAAAGATAAAACAACATTTTAAGGTTCAGATAAAAAATTCTTAAAATTTGAAACTTTAAAACACATTACGTGATAGTATAGCGGCGATTTGCAACGAAAATACCGTGGCGGCCATTCAAAGGATCTAAATGTAACAGGTTGCTTTTACAGGTATATTGTACCAACAATACAGCGAGGAAAAAATTATGACTTGTGCAACATGTATTAGACTGTTAAAAATGGAAAAAAAAAAACAGTTGAAATAAATGTACGGCTACCTAGCCTTTTGGTCTAGGAAGCCGGATCCGGCTACCTAGACCAAAAGACTAGGTAGCCGGTCACGGCTACATAGCCACTGCCTTGCAAAAAATGCAATTGTGAAATTTTTATTTTCAGCACGCATTGTGAAATGTGTTCACTGCAAGTCAAAACTGTCAATGTATGTGACTGCAATAATGTCCGCAATATGTTCATATATGGCCAAAAAAAAAGCGCAGAGGTGCACATTTGGGACCTATCTAAATATGTTCAATTATGTGAAATCAGGCTATTTTTCACAACTATGTTACTGTATTTTAGTTGTGTTTACCATTATAATCACGCTTTTGCTTTTCAGCGAGGGATAAGAAAGCCATTGTGTAAGAAGTGTTTATTAAGTACACAGCAACTGTGTTTAATTTCAAAGACAATTTTCTGTTCTAAAACACAAATACCCTCTTTTGTCACTGACCTGCTACGCCCCTGCAGTTTTTGTGTGTTTCCACCATTTTGAAATAATGTTCTTGCATGGTGCATATAAGAAATATTTTGCAGGCTAATGAGACCCCTGGCTAGCTGTTTGAAACTGTTTGTCGAGTTTGATAGCTTCTTTGACTGTTAGGTGGATTATTCCGGACTGACCAGCTACCCCCACAGCAAAAATGCTCGCGCTTGGGAGTGTACCATTTTTGTCCGACAACTCAGTTCGGGAGAGTCCAACTTATGGGGGTATTTCAGTTTTCCATGAATTAAATAGCATCTTAGATTATAAAAAATTGCTGAAGAAAGGCTCAACCTTATGTGTAACCGTTCAAACAAGCATTTAAATTTGCAAAAGTATATAAATATATAACTATTTTTGACAAAAGATTCGATAAATTTTAGTTGACTCACCTCCATGTTTCCAATCTCGTTCTTTCACGGAATTGACACGTGATTACATAGTTTTGCGAGACTGTTGTTTACAAATGGCTGCCTGCACTGAATTTTGTTAGTGCTTGTCTGAATAATTTAATTCCATGTAGAATAGAATAACTTAAGATATGGCAGAAGATTTACACAGGCCAGGTCTTTATCGATGGAAGCGTAAAGAGGATCCTCGGTCGTACTCCCGATCTCAGGCAAGGAAAACTGCCGTAGTTGAATCGAAATGAAACCATTCGGCCTTAAGCCAACTCGACCCAAACAGCAATGTTTCTGATCATGTAGCATGAGTTACGGCAACCCTGAATGTGACAAATACTAAATGCATAGGCTAAACAGATATAACTCCCTATGACCAATGGTGAATTTATTCTCCCTTACCCAAACAGTGTATACCAGTAAACGGTGGGGTCTGCCTTAAAACAGTAAGGATGCGTAAGGCTAAGTAAGTATAAGTAAGGATGAGTAAAGAGAAGTAAATGTGCGTAAGGATAATTAAAAGCTGATTTTATTATATAATTTTGATATAGTTATCATAAATCAAGTTATATTAATAATGTTTGAAGTTTCAAAAGGAAGAAATAATTACGTAAATAACAAAATAATATGGATTTTTAGCATGGAAGGCAACAGAAGTAACGTTAAACAAATGTGCTCATAAACATTTGTTTAAAATAAGCATTATTTGCAAATATCTTGCAAATTAAATGATAAAAGAAATGGATAAATTATGAGTAATATGTTATGAAATTAACCTTTTACTTTTAAGGCGTTTCGCCTCAAACTATCATGGAATACGGATCACGTATAAAGTAATGTCTGACAGACAGAAAGACGGTATGGATGCACCGGAATTGCATGTGGCAGGCGACATAATATAACCATGTTCCAATCTCAATGTATAGCCATTGATCAGTTAAGGCAAACATACGTGTTCCATGTACATATTCAAACATTTTAAATTATAGATTTAAAAGTCTGCTTAACTGAACTGAACTTACTAAACTGGCAACAACCTTCATTAGATATTTTTAATGATTAATATATATTGAAGAAGTGCGTTTCTATGATAACTAATGTGAAATACTATCAAAAGCACCGTTAAATATTTATAAAGATATATATTGGTTATAAACTATTATTAAACATATCGTTTTAAATTGTCAAATAATTGGCATATAAATAGATATATATTTTAACAGAAAAAATGTCAAGCATGATTCAAATAGACAATATTTTAAGACATTACATGGTATATATAAATTGTTCCAATGTATAGAAATGTAAATGTAGCTTTCTACTATATAAAAAAATCAGGAGTGAGTAATAAAAGTCGTGAAGGAATAATCACTAAAAAGGAATATTATTCTTTTGACTGTATATATACAAATGTTAGGTAGCACTATTGCAGATGCTCAGTGAAGCGTTATCAAAGAAGGAAAAGATAATCTTATTTGTTGTATGATTTCAGTTTATTATGTAATTTTACCAGGGTCGGACCCTGTTTAAAAATCTTTTGCAAACCACATTTCAACAAGATATAATGAATACTATCTTAAAGTGATATTACCGTTCAAAGTGACTTTCAATTTTTTAAATAAAACATGAATCAGTGGTTTATACTACTAGAATAATAAACATTGCCATAGTTATAACCCAAAATAGAAGTGAAATTTTTAAGTATTCAAACTTTGTATAGTGTTATTTTTATTTGTTGTACTAGGAGCAACAAACGTAATTCCATTTATATGCTTTCATATATATATATTTTTACAATACGTCAAGTTCAAGTGCATTTTTGTCATTACATTGTAATTGTAAAATTGATTCTGTTTATAATACACTTAACCGATTTAGAAACGACTAAAGAGTTCCCCTGTTGAACATTTTTATTTGAATGACGTTATTGTTTTTATTTTTTGACGATGAATTATTTGAAACTTTTACAAGAATTCAATTTTATATTGTTTTTATTGTGTATGAAATTTGAATAAATTTGAAACATGATAACACTGTTCAAATAAATATTTTGCCACTTTTGCGTTTCTGAACTTGTTGAGTGTATAATGAAGTTATATAGTCAACTGGACTACCAAATGGTTACCTTACAGCATCAATACAATCGTCTATATTATTCAATTATCATTACAACCTAAATGCGTTTTTACGCACTCTAACCGAGAAAGTAAACTGAAAACTGTATTTTAATATAATATGCACATGTACTTTCCTTTATGCATGCTATTGAATGTTATGTAAAAGAAGATTAGCTATATATGCTTAATTCTAATAAACTGTATGTTCTTTTTCAAAACAGTAGCCGCTGCTTATACAAACATTTAATTTATGTGATTAAATGACACCTGCAACGCACTTACCACCTATGATTAATTTTCCTTAATAGATCTATCAGCAGAGGTGACAACCCGGTGATGATTGGCAATAAACAGAGGTGGTAAACGAAGGCGTTAATCTCTGTCCGTAATTGAAGATTCAATTTAATCAGTTTAAAGAATCATATGTAACTATATTATTAGAATAAAAATATTATATTTCCATGCCTGGAAATTTGAATTATTAAGAAGGCGTATTTAGGAAATCATATGACATAAACATAATGCATGGTAATCGTTATTTTGAATTTTGATAAGTTAAACTTAAATTTTCTATAATCAATGTCTTTCAAATAGCTTTTCAACTGAAATCAAAGCTGCATTATTAAGTATGCTACTTTAGGTCTATGGTCTAAACATATCATTTAACAGTGAAAACGTTTTTGATCAAGTTATTTACATATTATTACTATACGGAAAAACAATACAAGAATCAAAATTTGTTATCATCATCACACTATTTGTTGGTTCATATTATTTTATAATCATCAGAAAATGCAAATATCTCATATTATACTATCTATATTTTTTTTTTTTTTTTTTTTAACGCTTCTGAAATCATTATAATATTCTATTTACTTTGCATGGAATACATGCCCATTCTCCATCATGGTATTATCCAAGGTATCTATAATCTTATGTTGGCAATGTGATGTACCTGGTCACCTAAGACGATCTTTTAGAGGAATCCAAGAACTATGGACAAGATGACTTAGAAGCATACGCCTTTTTTCTATCACTATATATAATTGAATGCATGTCTGTCGAAGAATAGTGCGCACCTCTTTGGATTATGTTTACTGACATTTTAAATGAAGAAATATTAACCGTCTTCTTGATTAGAAACTTTTTTTTCAATTAATTATTCTTAAATATTAAACTATAAATGTTTTCACCCGTTTTTCCCCATCCAGCAACCGATCTTAATATACCTTACTTTTCCTTTTGCCACCTTACGCCTCCTTTTGCCTCCTTACTTACATTTGTATACCTTACTGTATTTAGGTACACCGTAAACGGTGTAGCATAACTCGTTAATCCCAAATATCGATGATGTCATTTCATTTGCATACCAGAAATTTTCACAGTACACTGTCAAAATCTCCAGAAACTTTTAAAATACATAAAAAGTGTATGCAATGAGCGTTTTTAGGTAAGAATACCTAATTCTGTATAAAATTATATATTTAACATGGAATGTAATAGATGTCTATCATTTCCAACTGAATGTGATGTCTTTCATCTTGAGATTCTCAAATTTGTCTACTGCTTATGGAAATGAAGACCGATGTTAGAGTAAAAATCACCTAATACCATTAAGTCCCATGGAAACTTGTCTGCAGGAGATTTTTATTGATGCACCGGTTACTGGTACAAAAATGACCTTCGACTTTGTTTGTATACATGTTAATTTGAGGCCAAATAGCGCACATTGCATGGAATTTTCAGAAGTTTTGATGGTTGCACAATGTTGAAATGAC